>JAKSZU010000003.1:226576463-226586463 GCA_026018925.1 Tupaia tana
AGTTGACTGCGGTTCGAGTCCCAGATCCAGTGGCTTAAACTCATGCTGGGCACATGTGCGTTTGTGCCCAAAATCCTGAGAGGAGAATGGAGGAGAAGGGATTGTGGCATGGCCATCTCCCCTGGGAGGTGATTTCTCGCTTTCTGTGTCTTTCTGGTGAGTGCACCCGCTCCCTATAGCAAAAATCTCTCCAAAAAAAAAAAAAAAAAAAAAAAAAAAAAAAATTGCTTTTTGGGTAGGAAACCAAAGATATTTGCCACACTAGGTCAGGAACTTCTTGGTAACGCAGATGAAAATGTATCTAGCCCTTGGGTCTGTTTCCAGCTGCTGGGTGATGTAATGTAATGTGAGCATGCTTCCCAGAGCCACTGTCAGAACACTGGGAAGCATCTGAGAGACACCAGGCCCTCCCCACCTGCCCTGTGTGGTTCCTCCTCTTGTCACTAGGCATCAGCTGCCCTGGGTCTGCATCGCCTTTTTTGTCCACCACCAGGACAATGGTCATCATTTCTGTGTGCAGCTTGATGTCACGTTTTGAGTTCAGGAACCTTCCCTTTTATTTTAGCCGCTTTCAATAAAATGGCTAAAGGACTGCTTGCGGATGCCTAGCATAAAATGTCTCCATATAAGGGATTTCACTTCCACCATCCATTCTGCACATTGCAGTTTCTCTTTACCACATGCTAGTACACGCTAACACGTTTTCACTATAGCGTATGCATTTCCAGATAACCACAGATCACACAGAGAAAGATGAAAACAGAACACAATCAACCTTTGCTCTGTTTGAGCCATTTAAAGTTATGTGGTTATAGCTGATAACCTATCTGCATTTGAAATGTTTCCTTTTGTCAGCACTGTAGCTTTTGTTATTTTTTTTTTTTTAAGGGAAAAAAAGTTTCTCAACTTAGCATAGCAAAACCCTTTTCTAAAGGGCCTATAAATAATTTTGAATTCCTGGTGCTGCCTCAAAATGTAGCTCTTCTGAGCTGCTATGTCGGCTATTTCTCTGAAACTGGAGTAGTCATTCAAAAATAGTTTCACTCAATTTAACTGCCTATTGAACCCTCTAAATTACAGATATTAAGCCTTGGGTTTCACAACAAACTTAATGAACAGTTCTGACAATCTATAAGCAAGGCCACTGGAAATTCATGGGCCAGATGGAATCACAGATTACACCATTTTCCTACTGGCCTGCAATTTTCTGGCACCTGGATCGACATTCCAGGGATACATATTATGTCTGGTGAATAGTCCCTACTCCTAATAACTGAATTTGTGTGTTAGAAAGCCTCACACAAGAAGAGAAATGCCTTCTAACTTTCACTCAGGATTCATTGAAATGTCAGGGTAGAGCCCAACCCATTAATATTTAGAATGGGAGGTGATCTAAGGAGACCCTTTTAAAGGAAACCTATCTAGGGTACAGGAGGGACTATGGGGGTAGGCAGAGTGAAACGAGAATGATAGCATGAAGGAAGCCATCTGTAAAACCCTGGAGGAATGAGATTAGGAAGAAACATATATAAATTAGCATAGGAAGAAAAGAAGTCAGTTTGAAAGGCAAGATATTCCCTCCAAGAAACTTCATCACTCCCAG
This sequence comes from Tupaia tana, assembly GCA_026018925.1. Taxonomy (NCBI): domain Eukaryota; kingdom Metazoa; phylum Chordata; class Mammalia; order Scandentia; family Tupaiidae; genus Tupaia; species Tupaia tana. Next base: position 226,578,067 of record JAKSZU010000003.1, read on the forward strand.
GAAACCGAGGGTTGGCGATAAGTGGTAGAGAGCCCACATACCTGTGTGGTAGTGATCTTAGGAAAATGTGCTTACTCCCTGAGATATTCCTTTCCACGATCTGAAACAGAGCTGAGCATTGGTGACGTGATTGCCTGGAGTGGAATGGGATGATGGCAGACTGACTTTTATCATTCAGAATGTTCTTAAACTGAAGTCTCTGTGCTCCGGTATATTAGAAAATTTCCGGTTTTCAATGAGCACATATAACTATTTTCTTTCCCTGTCTTATGTGAAATTTGCTGTAATCTAATTATTATTATTACTTTTCCCCAACCTGTGTTCCTCAGAGTAGGCACCATGCTCTTCAGGACTTTATGGGATTTTCCTCTTTAATCCTATGTCAACGAGAGGCCTGAATACAGTAAAACCTTGGGAAATGTGAGTTGAATAAATGCATGTTCCAATTATCTGGTAAAAATGGAATTATTTTGTTTGATGATAATTAGAAAACATTTAAAGCGTGGATTTTCATTTAAAGGAGAGATGAGCATCTTAAGGAGAAGCCAACAACGAGTTTCAAATATTCAAATATGTGAAAGGCAAAGAATAACCATATTTATTGTCAATAGTATCACGTAATCCTGGGAGGAAATTTCTGAACATTATTGGCTGCCTGACCCATTGCGGCTATCAAGAGAGGGGTTAATCTGGCAGGAACAGGCTCCTTAATGGAATAGAACACATTTTGCTGGAAAGCAGAAGAAATTCCATCAGAATTATTTAGACATTCCACACAAAACTTGTCATTAGAAAATAACTATAGGATGGTTTAACATTAGAAGCTGAGAGGTCCCTGGAGAATCGGCAATACAACTGCCTTCGGTGAAACCCAAGTGGGAGAAGTTAGTTCCCCAAAGGCAATGTCTGGGGCAGCCTATTCAGCGTCATTCTACCCAGCCTGGGTTCCTATGACCCTTGAAACTCAAAAAGTTGATAAATGCCTAATAACAGCTTTTTTTTTTTTTTATTTTAAGTGATCTAATGGCAATCAGATTTCTGCTTTCTACTCAGTTGCCAAAATAGCTAAAAATGAAGTGTTTTGCAAGGGAGAGGGAGCTGGAATTTATTTACTTTAGGCTTAAGTTGTGGTGATGGAATTTAGGTAAATTCATTAGTTGATGATGGACAGTAGGTGGGGATGTGTCAGTGATACCCAAGTTATGGCTAATGCACTATTTTTTTTTTCCATTTATTTGTTTATTTTTACATTTTTCCACAAACTTTTACTTTACATATCAAAAAATTTTTGCTCATACTCTAGTTCTTGACAGTTAATAAACAACTTTCAAAATTTCAAACTACTCAATTTTAAAGATAATGTTCAAAATATTTCTTATAATTTTGTATAAATTATAAGAAATATATTTTGTTTGTGACTCTATGGTTTTAAATATTTTTTTTTAGAGGTTTTGCTGTAGGGCGCGTGCGCTCGCCAGACAGACAGAGAGAGACAGAGAGACAGAAAGTGAGAAATCACCCCCCAGGGGGGATGGCCACGCCACAATCCCTTTTCCTCTATTCTCCTCTTGGGATCTTGGGCATGCACGCACACGCGCCCGGCGTGAGTTTTAAGCCACCGGGTCCGGGACGCGAACCGCGGTCGATCACGTGGGAGTCCAGCAACATAGCCATTACGCTAACTGCTGGTCCCTGGTTTTAAATATTTTTGAGAAAATATTTACATGTCAACTATTCAAATTGTTGAAAGCAAATGCCTAGCACAGAAGTTAATCTTCAGGTATGACATTCCAATCAAAGCCCTGTCCAATAATGAGTATTTCCTTTTCTGATTCAATGCAACAAATATTATTGAACTTATGCAAATAACCCTTCTGCCAAAAAATAAGAATATTCCCAAATATTTCTAATTCAAGAGGGGTCAGGAAAGAAAAAAGTTTATATTTCCATTTAAAGAAACAAACAAAAAAATATTTTAACAAATTGATGAACCTATCAACAACCCAAAAGAAAGTAAAATATTTAAATTGGGAAAGCAAAGCATAGGGAAAAAAAAGGAATCAGTAATATTTTACTCAAAAGTCATAAAATTCGGGACCAGCAGTTAGCGTAATGGCTATGTCACTGGACTCCCACGTAGTCGACCGCGGTTCGAGTCCCGGACCCGGCAGCTTAAACTCACGCCGGGCGCGTGTGCGTGCGTGCCCAAGATCCCGAGAGGAGAATGGAGGAGAAGGGATTGCGGCGTGGCCATCCCTCCTGGGGGGTGATTTCCTGCTTTCTATCTCTCTGTCTCTCTCTGTCTGTCTGGCGAGCGCACGCGCCCTATAGCAAAAACCTCTCCAAAAAAAAGAAAAAAAAAAAAAAGTCATAAAATTCTATTTTGCGATTTCAGTCTTATGTTCAAACATTCTTCTGTTGAATATGCAGGGTTACTGTGGTCCAGTCTTTCCGTTTAAATCCTGAAAGTTAACATTCAACGTTATTATTGATATTTCTTGTCCCTTGCATTAAATTGGTCATTTTCTTGGTTGTTTTTTGTTCTCTTATTTCTGTATGTGTCTTTAGTTTTCCTGGTAGAGCACTCCTTTCAGAACTTCTTGAAGAGTGGTTCTGCTATTGGCAAATTCTTTTAGCTCTTGTTTATCTGAGAATGTTTTTATCCTTTCTTTCCATATGAAAGATAATCTTGACAGGTATAGTATTCTTGATTGAAACTGCTTTTCACTTAACACTTCAAATATATTTTCCCATTCTTTCCTTGCTTGCATTGTTTCTGATGAGAGATCTGAGGTTAACCTGATTGGATAACTTTTATAAATAACCTGACATTTCTCTCTTGCTGATTTTAGTATCTTTTCTTTGTCTGTATGGCTATGATGTGCCTTGGAGAAGATCTTCTTGTACTGATTCTATTAGGGATCTTTTGTATTTCTTGGGCCTGGATATATATATATATATATATATATATATATATATATATATATATATTATTTTTTTTCCACAGGTTTTTGCTATAGGGCGGGTGCACTCACCTGAAAGACAGATAGAGACAGAGAGATAGAAAGCGAGAAAACACCCCTCAAGGGGAATGGCCACACTGCAATCCCTTCTCCTCCATTCTCTTCTCGAGACCTTAGGCATGCATGCACATGCACCCAATGTGAGTTTAAGCCACCAGGTCCGGGACTCAAACCACAGTCGTCTACATGGGAGTTCAGCGACATAGCCATTACATTAACTGCTGGTCCTGGACCTGGATATTTGAATGCCTCTCTAGATTTGGAAAGTTTTCTTTCAAGATTTTGTATTATCAATGCCCTTACTAGTTTCCTTACCTTTTGGGATACCGATTATCTAGATGTTTGGGCACTTAATGTTGTCTAGTATTTCTTTTACAGTATTCTCATTTTTTGGGGGGGTTATTTTCTCAGTTTTTGTGGTTGATTTTTCTAGATCAGAGGTTTTTGCCTTCAGCATATGAAATTCGATTTTCTGCATGCACTAATTTACTTTTAATACTTTCAAGGGAGGTTTTGATTCCCTGAATGGCAGCTTTCACCTCTAATAGCTCCATTTGATTCTTTTTTATGGTGTGTGTGTGTGTGTGTGTGTGTGTGTGTATTTCCTCTTTCAGGTCATGGAAGAACTTCAACACCTCCTGGAATGCATTGTTTCTTTTCTCCTGCATCTTCTGGAGTTTGTTATCTCTCAGCCCTTGCATCTCATTTAGTTTTGTCACTATGAATATTCTGAATTCTCTATCAGACATTTCCATGAGATCTACTATACTGTCTGTGGATGATGAGGATTGTTCTTTTCCCTTAGAGGAAAGATATTTTCTTGATTTCTCATGTTTCTTGTGCCTCTGCAGTTGTTTCTAGTCATTCTGTGTCAAAATCTATCCTCCACTGTGCTTCGCAATGTGGTACCCACAGTAGGAGCTCAGATTGATAAAAAAGAAATTTCTTTATTAAAGCAGGAGGTTCAATAAGCAGTGAGGAGTTCAATGATTCTAAAAGTATTCAGATGCTTGGCTGCTATGCACCTAGGCCTATCCAGATAGTCAGTGTGTGGAGAGTGAAGCTTAGAGTGGGAAAGTAAGGATAAAAATAGAGCTAAAAGAAAAAAACAAACAACAAAAACTAGAAAAATACTACCAAAACAGAGAAAAATCAATTTTAACATGTAAAAAATGAAAAACACACACTAGCATGCCATGTGAACATACCAGAACACATCTCAGCTTCAAAATGGCTTCTGGAATTAGCAAATGAAAGAAAAGGCCCAAGGTGAGGAGAAGTGGTTGAAAAGTTATTTAAAAAAAAATTGAAATGGAAAGAAACAAGGAGTGTGAGACAGAGAGATAGACATCCAGAGACAGAGAAAACATGGAGGTAGCCCTACCATTTCTGAATATTTTGAGAGTCTAGGAGATGGAGCCTACAGCATAGCTTTCCTGAACACACCAGGACACACCTCAGCTTTAAAATGGCTTCTTGTCTGAATAGTTTGAGAGTCTAGGAGATGGCATCTAGAGCATAGCGTCCCTGAACACACCAGGACACACTTCAGCTTTAAAATGGCTTCTGGAATTAGCCAATGAAAGAAAAGGCCCAAGGTACAGAGAAGTGGTTAAAAACTTTAAGAAAAAAATTCAATTAAAAAAGACAGAGAGTGTGATACAGATAGAGAGATAGATAGCCAGAAACAGAAAAGATGGAGGTCGCCCTACCTTGTCTCTGGCTAATGTACTATTTATCAAATTGGTTTTGGCTTTTAAGTGAGTGTTAACATTGTTTTTAAGACAAAGGGAATTTCTCTCCCAACTCTCTTTGAAGGTTCAAGAATTGGGGTCTATAAAATGAACTGACCGTATGTAGGTTAATATGCAAAAATAGTAACCAGTGTAACGTGCATAAGCACAGAGGCTGCATGGACTTTGAGCTCAAAGAAGAGCCACATGGCTGGATCAGAAACAGTCTTCATATGAAAGAGGAGATGGAAATGGGAGGTTGAAGGCAATTTTAGAGAGAGAGTCAAGGATTTTTCAGAGAAAGGGATAAGCCCAGAGAAAACACAGTTTTTTGGGACAAAGTTCTTTTGGGCTCTAGGTGAAGGATTTGACTTTTAGTCACTCCCTCTGCGAATTGAGTTTAATCTTTCTTGATTAATGACATTCCACTAAGAATATGGAAGGCGATTGCATTTTTTCTGGTGGACTCCATCTTAGGTAGATAAAGGAACAATGACAGAGGAAAAGCTTTCCCTAGTTTCAGGATAGGAGAGGAGCAAAGATAAGGCCTTGGGGACAGTGAGAGGGAAACCTTGGTTCTCAGGCTTTTTCTTTAATTCAGCATGTCAAAATGCTACATTATAGGGTGTCTTTTTTTTTTTTTTTTTTTTGAGAGGTTTTTGCTATAGGGCACGTGTGCTCACCAGACAGACAGAGAGAGACAGAGAGGCAGAAAGCGAGAAATCACCCCACAGGGGGTAAGGCTACGCCGCAATCCCTTCTCCTCTGTTCTCCTCTCGGGATCTTGGGCACGCACACACACGTGCCCTGAACCGCGGTCGACTACATGGGAGTCCAGCGACATAGCCATTACGCTAACTGCTGGTCCCAAGGGTATCATTTTCTGAGCCCCAAGAGTATGACTAGGATTCTTGGTGGGAGAAAGTCAGTTTTATCTGAAAACAAATTCTTACTGAATATCTCATATTGCTCCTTGACCTGACCTGAACCATTCTGTGCATGACCTGGTAGTAGAGCCAAAGGACAGCATCTTACCTCTAATACTCAAGCCACAGAGAGGTGTGTCATATATGGCCTGAGGTAATAAGAAGCCCTGACATAATCGTCCCATTGTTCCCTATTCTGCTGCAGTGACAGAAGTGTTCCAGATGGACATGTCTCATCCTCCTCACAGCCACCATCCCAGCTAAGCCTGAGGAGGAACTAAGCCATTGTCTAAACCATGGTGAATTTGGGTATTTTGTTACTTCAGCATAAACTAGATCATTCTGAATACATCAAGCTCTAATATTTGCCAAATACCCACTTATTCTGACAGGTGCTTTTGAATCACACTTTCATTTAATCCTTGCAGAAGCCTGTGATGACCATCTGATTTCCACTTCATAGGTTCTCTAGACAAGGGGAGATTCAGTGACAGTCCATTCATTTCCAGGGTAATTAATAGCTACACAATTGCACTTGAATTCAGTTCTTCCAGGTGCCTCTGCCCATTTTCTTCTCTCTGGGCTGGTATCACATAGACCATGGAGATCTGCTCAGACAGCAGTCAAGTTCTCTTGAATTCACAGCCTCCATTCTGTGGCGTGCCCTCCAAACCAGCTCCTATGTTGTGTAAAGCAGGTTCAAATTGAATCGTCCCCTGCTATCACCACTGTTGTTATCAGGGCACACACAGCATCTTTACCTTCTAGAATAACAGAGAGCAGATGAATTTTCTTACCCTTGACCCTAAGTTTTATGTCAAGTAAAATATCTATCATTGTGCTAAAGTTTACAAAGGAAAAATAAAGTTGTTTACTGGGGAATTTCCATGACTCCATGCATCAGATGCAAGCAGTCAGATTTGCATACATTTCCTTGATTATCTAAAGGAATTTTTCTCCTCCTCCCCCATCTCCTGCTCAATTATGTATCTGTTTTCTTTTCCTTCAAGTAGGCAGCATACTGCCAGAAAGGTTAACTGTAAAGGCCAGTGGTATCTGGCAGAGATACTTGTGGAGACAGGGCTGGGCTCCATGGCTCTCAGACTGATTAAACAAGGGATGCTGCGGGAGCAGAGTAAGACCGGATGCCTAATTCAGTAAATGAAAGTAATGCATTAGAATGCAGCTTGAGGTCTCATTTAAAAATATAATTCAGGCACCAGCAGAAGCCTTTAAAATATTGGCATATGTCTTTATGCCATATTCTGTATAGAGGACAAAGTGGATTAAAAGACAAAGGTCATGCACAGAATGGTTCAGCTACCCTTATATTCCCCAGTGCTTTCATTTCTAGATACATTTTATTTCATCCGAGTTTTCACATCTTTTTTTTTTATATGCGATTGCCAAATTGCTCAAAATCAACTCCAGAGTTAGTTTCAAACTATTAATTCTTATATATGTTTTTATTCATGCTTCTCTTCATCCAACATTTATTTAGAACTTACTATTTGAAGACAGTAAAATGAAGGCTGTTACTTTCAGGGCGAAAGTGACGTTATTGTAGGGAAGCTGTTGGAACTCACTGTCCTTCTGAGCCTCCTGGTTTTGTCCTGGGTCAGCCCTGGGAGGCTCTTTTCTCACATAAACACTTCCACTTTTCTCCTGAGGCTCCGAAGAGGTGATGAAGGACAAAAAAGCTATTGTTCTCTCCGTACTAGCTTTAATTTCCCCCAGTGGTGTTTTATCAGGTTCTGCATTTCTGTATCTGTTTCCCCTTTTCCTGATCCTCCTATTTTTAAGTGGTATCTAGGAGTTCAAATGCCAGGAAAAGTGCTGATGCAACCATTGCACTATCTATCTGGAGCTCAACTGGAAGATTTATCAATTAGGGAGGTTTTTGTGATACTCAAGTGGGGAAACTCTTTCCAAAGCTACTTCTTTTGTAACACCGAGATAAAGGAATTGCCAGCCCTTTACCGTAGAGTGTAATTTCAGCTGACCGAAGGGAAAAACTCAGAGATGAGAATGCTGCTGACCTGAGAATTTAAGGGAATCACAACACCCCTTGGACCCATTACTTCTGCCTTGTGATGAGGTTTTCTTTTGAAGAGGTTTACTATAAGAGGCATCTTAAGGGATTTTGCCCCTAGATAAGCCTGACTAGGCATGGCGGTGTTCATCAGCACTGCCATGCACATATTTAGGAGCAAAATAACCAAAAACTCTCCTCGAACGTGGATTTCCTATTAGTGTCTTAAGTATAAGAAATACCCTTAGTCTGTTTCCCTTAAAACCAATCCACAAGCTACACTGAACATCATTGAATCTATTCTTAACAACATTTTGGTTCAAAAAATGAATAATAGTATACTCTTAAAGAAAGAAAAAAAGTTAAAAAATTAGAACCAGCCTTACTAATGATCAGAGCTAGAAGTTGCAGAGGTGGGTTCAGACACTGCATCTCCTGGTACTGATTCATTAATTCTGCTCTGTTCAGACCTAATGGTTGCCTTAGTTTTCAACACAAATCAGTGGATATTTTGAAGCTTACTTTGGTCATAATAGGAGTGGGTTATCTAATTACAAAAAAATTTGTTTTTCTTTATTCATGATAGAGTTTGTACTCGTATGTGAAAGTGAAAGAGAGACACAGAGAGAGAGAGAGAGAGAGAGAGAGAGAGAGAGAGAGAGAGAGAGGTGCACCTTCCATAC
>JAKSZU010000003.1:227191463-227408963 GCA_026018925.1 Tupaia tana
GCCTCTAGCAAAAGGGGAAAAAATGATGCAACAACAACAAAAAAATAGAACCAAGGCTTCTGTGCGAGGCTAGGGGAGCATGGAGTGGCAGTCACTGAGTCTAGCCAAGAGCGGGGCACACATGGCAGGTGACATCTGAGCTAGATCTTGGGACAGAGGTCTACTCAGAGGGAGGATGAGGAAAGACAGCAGCAGGGGACAAAGCAGGAGACTCGGGCCCTGCCTCCCTGTCAGGGAGTGATGAGTACTTGCAGGAGCCTGGAACGGCCACCACGGGGTGAAGGCTGAGGCAGGGAGCAGGCAGGGTCAGAGCCTTGCAGGCCTTCCCAGCCCCTGTAGATGAGAGCCCCGGGTTTCTCCTGTAAACACAGAGCTGGTGCCCAGGCTCTGCAAAGACCCAGTCTCCTTTCTCTGCACCACCCCCTCTCCCCAGCCTGACCTTGGAGCCACGGAATGAACCTCATTCTGCCAAGAGAAACAGCCAATGTGCCCACACTCGGTCTCCCCTTTCAGAACATCACCCGCTCCCCAAGACGAGCCCTGACGTTCTCCTCACTGTCCCCACAATGTGTAAAACACATGCCTTCACTCTTGCCTTGCACACTCGGTCTTCAAACTGGGTTGCTGAAAATAAATCTAATGACAGGTAAAGCTGGTTTATAGCAGAGTGCTTGGGCTTTTTTGGCTTTTCCCATCAAAGACATTTTAGCTGGATCCTACTTTGGCTGAATTGAGCATTTCTAAAATGTATTAAGAACACTTTCTGTTCTAGTACTGTACCAGACCATCCATTTCACACACACACACACACACAATATATATGTGTGTGTGTGTATATATACACACATAAACATCAAGGTAGCCTTATTTTACTCAGTTAGGTGAAAAAACAAATCAAGTTTCAATTCAGTGCTACACCCCAGGGATGCAGAGCTATTGGGGCAATGAGTGCTATTCGGATGTGGTGTACACTCACTCCGACGCACACACGTAATTAGGAATTGGATCTCCAAAGTAACCAGGACAAAATAAATTCACACTTTCTGCCTGATTATTTATTTTCTCTCTTATTAATCCACAACTCAATGTGTTTCTGTCTCCCCTCAGGCACACACACACAGACACACACACAGGATTCAAGATAAAGACGTCTTAATTAAGACATGTTCTTTTTGTTATGAGGAAGCAGAAGAAAAAGCAAGATAATCCCAGTGTTTGTTTTCTGTCACTAACACAGAGAAATAGGCCCATTTGTACTAATAATGCCTAGTGCAGTTTGTTTCCTGCTTCTGAAGGAACCAAGAAGAAAAACAGGCTCTCTGACCTTCCAGTTTGTCATCTGCAATAACTTCTCTGGAATTTTTACAACCCTAAAAAATTTCCAATTATGAAATATCATGAGGAACTGTAACATCACAAGAACTTCGGAGCCTGCCCCCTGTAGCGTCCTGAATTGGCCTTAGTTGTGATCAGTGAGTCTTGAGCTCGGCCACGCAGCCTTCACCTGCGCTTCCTGTGCACGCGCTCCGAGAACCAGCCCCAGAGTGACGCTGTCTGAACGGAGCGGAGATATGCCTCGGCCCGCTGTCAGAGACAAGGCTGTGTCTGATGAGGGAGCATGGGCACAGGCTATTAATGCCAGTCCTCTTGGTCCCTCAGATCATAATAAATGCCCCTGTCATTTGTTTACCCACACTAGACAGTAACTAACATTCAGATAAATGAAGTTGGCGCCTACAAGATTTATGATGCACTTCTGTGCTCGGCGATGTTTAATCAGGAAACTAGCATATTACAGTGTAAAATCCCCCACAAGCATGTACAAACAGAGAGTGCCATTAGTGCTTTGGCAGACGCAGAGGTCAAACGGCACCTCCAGCCCCTCCCAAAATGAGCAGGGAATTTGCAGAAGGAGCCTCTGGCTGGCCCACAGCACAGCAGACATCAGCGGCCTTGTTTTCTCTGTGTGGATGTACGTGTGTGTGCGTGTGCTTTTACCTTTTTCCTTTTAAGGTTCTCATTTCTGAAGAGGTGAGGCGATAAGAGAGGACACATAACATGACCTCATTCTAGACCCCCCTTGGAGAGCGAGGAATTAGGGGAAGGTAAACTGGGGTCAGAAAAGGTGGTGGAGTTTAGAGTGTTTTGACAAGGCTGGGAGCCAGAGGGGGAATCAGCATGAGGCAGCCCACCTGGAGGAGGAGGCCGGCAGCAGCCCTTGCCATAAGCCCGGCTCCAGGAAGTCTAGCCAACATCTGGAATGGATATCAAGACGCAGGCGGCCCTCGCCGGCGCGCCGGCCCACCTTTGTACTCCAAATTGAAAAGCAAAACAGACATCAAGGATATATTTATATAACTGTCTTCGCGTTGCATTTTGTACTCCCATCTGCTGCCCGTGATAAGTTTCAAGTGTTTTCTAATAAAAAAAAAAAAAGGAGGGTGGGGCAGAGTGGAAGAAAGACGGGACGTGCGCGTGTGTGTGCCTGAACGCATGCTCCTTATTTGGTGTGGAGGTCGAGCTTTGTCAGGCTCCATTTAAAAGGAGAAGTTAAAACATGCAGTCTCTGAAGGTATCGCTGTTTTAAGATGTTCTGATATTTTGCATGTCACGCTTGTTCAAAAACCTGCATTGGATGGCCTTAAAGGAAAGGAGGGTATGTTTTCTCAATCCTTAAGCTCCTTATTTTGACGGAGACGGTTGGGAGGAAAGAGGCACATATTTTTGTTGTTAAGTCTTTGGAGAAAAGAAAAATGTGGAGGCGTGAGATGGTAGAGTGAGATATTTAGGGAAAAAAACACAGCAGAAGATGGAAATACATCAGGCAGACCCAAGATAATTTCAGTTTGTCTACATTTAGGTAAGTATGTGAATCCAGATGTGACTTTGTGATTATTCATGAGCAAAGCGGGAGCTGCCATCAGCCAAGTCCCGTGCAGAGCTAGGACGCTCTCAGTCACCAGCCAGGACTGAAAGGAGCCTCCTTCTTCCACATTTCAGATCATAGGAAGAGGGAGGAAAGCGCGGCGACACAGGGATGCCAGGCCGCGCTGAACATTAACACCGAAGAACCGAGTCCCGAGATTATAACCAAAATAATTTGGAATTTATTAAAACACACAAACAAAATAGATCTCGGGCCAGCACCATGGCCTGATGGCTGAAGGAGCTGGATCCCACGTGGCCAACTGCTATGTGAATCCCAGCCCTGGTGGCTTAAAAAACACCCCATGCATGTGGATATGCAGGCTCCAAATCCCAACAGGATGAAGAGATTTCACTGTGTCTCAACCCTGTCTCTGTCTCTCTCTAGTGAGCACATGTGCCCTCTGAAAATTTTGTAAAATATAGACCTAAACATCTGAATGTATTGGATAACAGTGAGGTGTCCTGTGTGCCTCAGTGGCTGAACACTTTTCTTCTGTCACCCACAGGACAGACCAAACACTGCCAGGGGACAGGCAGGACACCCAGTGCACCTACAGTCATGCCCCCATCGTCATGATGATATTCTCTATGTCCAAATAAGGATGAGCTTCTGCTGATCTGGAAATGCCATCCCCCTCTAATTGCTGGACAAAGACCATCAGCAATACCCACTTGACTTCTCTAAAGACATGACAGGGACTTCTGATTGCAGCCAGCAGAAACTGCTAGAAAAAGTAAGACTTTGAAATGAGAAGATAAGAGGTCATATCGGGGCTTCCTAACCTCAGACAAGTTCCTTAGGCTTTTTCATTCTCAATTCCTTCACTTGGAATGGGAACCTAATAATAAGCATCTCCCAAGTAGTTAGAATGAGTGGGCTAACATCTGCAAAATGCTGAGTGTGCTCCTTAGTAGAACTTCATAAATGATAGATATTTTTACTATCTCAAAAAAGCAGCAGGCTAGCCCTACTTACCTGTTCTAATTCCCCCCCTGTATCTGTTTCTACTGGTTGAGGTCTCAACTTCAGAATCCTTCTCATCTAAGCCGTATACACACACACACACACACACACACACACACACACATACACACATGAGATCAAACTTGTCACCTCAGGCCAAATCCATTGTCACCTTGGCTTACCTGTTTGACCCTTCCCATGTAAAGGGTGGAGGAGGGAGGAGGAGGAGGCAGTGAAAATGTGTGAATGCCTTTGTGTGCTTGGTACTGCGTGGCAGGTGCCCATTCAGCTGGGCTCCATTTCTCCTCTGCTGGTAGCAGGGAAGAGGCACCTGAGTTCCTGGGCTTCTACAATATGTACTTGCTCCTGTATGTTTCTGTATGGTTTCTTTCTATGTAAGAGCCTTGACCTGCCCATCCAACTTGGCAGCAGGAGTGAAGACCACATACAGAGATGACGACGAGGACCTGTATGGTCAGTGTTGAGCTCTGATAACTAAAGAGACCAAGCCACACATGTGTACCAAGGGTTTAAATCTGGGAATTGTTATCATCAGCACACATTTAATTATTTAACTAAATAACGCAAGTTTTAAAAACACAGAGCTCTATTTCTTTGAGATAGGGTATAGAATTCTACTTCCACTCTTCTTATTACAGAGAGAAAAGGAACAGTCCAAACCATAAAACAAGACTTCCCCTTACCTTTCCCTCTTAAAGGGGTACAGGAGCCTGTGGTATTACAGGGTTCATTGAAGCTTGGGGTCACTCAGAGGCCCAGCCCCTTTGTCTTCCTCCACCACCAACACAAAGGCCGCATGGCCCAGGCAACACCAGGGGCAGATGATGGTCCACAGGACGCCTTTCTTCTCCCCGTGAAGATTACACAGAGAATCCACAGGACATTCTGTTCATTTCATTGAGTTTCTCTCATCTGAACAGAAAGATGCTGATGGTAAAGGCGGAGAGCAAAACCTATGTCCCCAGTGAGAGCAGCAGAACCAGACCCCACACCAAAACCTCGACCGTACACGTGTGCCTCAGTGTCCTCTTCCTACAACCTGATGGTGGCACCGACACCATGGATTTCCTGTCAGGGTTAAAGGAGACGCTGCACTTTGGACAGCACTTGACCCTTATGGATTGTTAAAAAGTGAACTTGCATCATTATGATAATCACCCTCATTATTTCAGGGCTTCCAGCAGGAATGTGAATCCATGAACTAGTGTGGATCCGAGGGCCAGCTCCACAGGCAAGGAAGTGCAGCCCAAATGCCTGCTCGCCCTTCCAGGAGCAGACAGGGAAAAAACAAACCATCCCCACAACTGTAATCATTTTTTTTTATGCCAGAGGGTGAGTGTGCACACATGAGAGAGGGGTAGAAATAGAAGGAGAGAGAGAAAAATGAGAAACAGATACAGAGAAAAAAAGCAACAGCAAGACAGAGAAAGACAGAGGAAAAAGCAAAAAAAAAAGCTTTCCCTGATGGGTCAGTCATGCCACAATCCTTCTTCCTCCAATTTTCTATGCCATCAGAATCCTGAGCACCAAGCATCTGGGAATAGAATTTTGTTTTGTTTTGTTTTTTGTTTTTGTTTTTGTTTTTGCTTTTTTGTAGACAGAGCTGAAACTCAAATCCCAGTCAGCCATGTGAGATCCAGCTTCCTGTGCCCAGTGCCTAACCACTGCCCATACATCTTCTAAGAAGTTAATAATAGATAAAATAATAGATAAAAAAGCGGTAACTCCTATAATCCTGAAATTAAAAAATAAAACTATGTATTTATGAGAAGCATGTGTATGCATTTATAGTAGAATAGGAATGTATCATATACTTACCAAAATACATACATACTTATATTTACTGTTAAAGAAAACATGTAGGAGGCCGTTGGCTGAACCAAGGTCACCCACGAGGCTCCATAGCCACACCAAAACAGAGCCCCAGTACAGAAGCCCAGACCATGCTATTTAGCTGACCTACCAAGGAGTCAGGGCCTATCGGTCAAATCCCCACCAGGCCAGGGCTAGCAAGTGTCCAAAGGATTGTCTCTACTTCAGCTTAAGGAGGAAGGTAACTAGGCAATGACTGGTCCACTTTTTGTTCTGATTCTGCTTGCTTCAGCCCTTTTCTCCTAGACAGCCTTCCTCCCTGCTCAGCTCACAGGAATACTCCTGTGATTTACAGAATGAAGAGTGGTCTGATTCCAGAATCTTAAATAAAGCCAACTAAGACCTTTAAATGAAATGTGTTGCAGTTTTGTCTTTTGACAACACACACACACACACACACACACACAGCCCTGGTTCTATCATGTTTGCCATTGCCCTTTTAAGTGGGGCAAGGGCTACAATGACATTAAATTTTATAACCTTAAAAAAAACCTCTTCCCCAAGGTTAAGCAAACATACTGTTATTTGGCCATGAACTTTGGTATTGCTCACTGGCAACATTTCCAGTTTCATTTAATTTCTAAATGAACGCTGTGGAGAGTTTAGACTCTAACCTAAGCCGTGTTTGTCCAAAGAGGTCAGTATCAGCCTGCATGACCTTCCGATCCACAAAACGGTAGTCATGTCTTCAGCTGTCTGAGCCAGCCGTGGAAAATCACAGCACAGATGTTCACACGAGCCTGTCTTCTGCTGTCCAGGGCTCTGTGAAGCCACAGAGCAACACCACAAGTCAGCAAGAAATAAAAAGGTCCCTGCGGGAAATGAGAAAGAAGGCAATTCTGGCAGTGCGTTTAGGCCGAGGGCAGCAGGACAGACCGGAAGCAACAAGCAGCCGGCGGAAGTGGAAGCCAACAAGGCCGGAATGGGGTGTGGCTCAGCGCTGGGAGCTGAGGGTGGCTCCGCAGTCCACCTACCGCAGGTCTGAGCAAAATTCTTCTCTGCCCTGGGCCTCATCTCTTCATCTGCAAAGTAGGAATAAAATCCGTAACTCTATAGTTTTGCTGTGAAGGTTCAATGAGTTAATATATATTAAATGGCTAGAACAGGGCCTGGGCCACGTGTATTTAACACATTTTGCAAATAAGGTAAAAGACTGAAAGGACTGATTTCCAACACTAGCAATGTGAAGATGCCAAAGGTGACCGACCGGCAATGGCTATTGGCGGCGCTGGAGACACAGGTCTGGGAGGGATTGCTGACGGGTCCGAGCTTCCTCCAGTGATAAGAATGTACTGGAGCTAGGTGGAGGCAGTGCTTGCAGTGCTCTGAGGATGCACAAAGCTGAATGGTAGACTTCAAAATGGTTAATGGCTAATTTTAAGTTCTATGAATTTTACTTCATTTTTTCCCCTCAGGAAAGAAGAGGGGGAGAAAGGAAAACAAACCAACAGTAGCTGCGGACCCAAATGGACCTAGAAAGTGTAGCTTTGGAGAGGAGTACTGGCATCAAGAGCGACCCTAAACCAGCTTGAAAGTCAACGCTAGAGGCACGGCGGTTATGGAGCCTTCCTGGGTCTCTGCCTATCTGAGGTTGGCACAGAATCTTGCCAGACCAGTGCAGTGCTTCTTTTCTGTGGCTCATTAGGGTCCCCTCAGAATCATAAAATATTCAGTCCAGAAAAAAGATGCTCACAGACCCTCCGCCACTGCCATAGAGAAGACTCCCGACCCTGAGGACCCAGGGTTACTCAGTAATTCATGAAGAGGTGGAAAAACAGAATTCCCTCAGCTTCTTTTCTCTAGGGAAGGTCTTATTCTTGTGAGAATTAACTATTTAGGAGGAGAGGGATGCCCTTCTTCATTCTTTCGTTGGAAGACAAAAGAATAGCTGTGCAGAATTCAGGCTCGAGAAAGAAAGACCCACCGCCCACCCCACCCCTCACGCCCACCCTGATTCTTTTCTCCTAAAAGTAGAAGAGATGGCAGCAACAGATCCTCCTGCATCTGGAGGCAAGAGGGGAGCTCCCAGGTCTTTGGAGCAAGGCTCAGATCCAACAGGCCAGCCAGCGAAAGCTCGCAGAGGCACTTTACAGCTCTGAGCTGACAGCTGAGCCCTTGAAAAGGCTCTCAAACAGCATGTGCCGTCAGCTGCCTCCCAGATCACGCACCTCAAGGCACAGAGCAGTGCCTGGCTCCAGCAGCACAGAGCGGGCGAGGCTTCTGCAGTCAGCCTGGGCCAGCAGGAGCAGCCAGCAGTTGCCTTCAGAGCCCGGTGACTGTCATGGAATCATCCTTGCTTCCTTTGCAACTTTGTTCAAAGTTTTCCCTTTTATTTCAGTGTTTTTCCCAGCATCATTTTGCTGGTATCACTCCACTCAGTCAAAAAGTATTTACCAAGGACCTTCTTTGCGCCCATCACTGGATGCTAGGGCTTAGACTGTGAACTGCATTGAAAGTGGGTATTCACCAGTTGGGGGTGGAGAGAAGGAGATATACAAGAAATGCACTTGTAATACAGGGTGACCATTGTTGTAGCAGCACTGCCAGAGGCAACAAAAGAGGCTGCTCCCCACTCAGTCTAAAGCAGGGGTCTGGAAAGGTGGGGTCCTATATAGCTGCATGACTTGGTAGAAGACAAGATACAGGAGAGATTTTTCCCAAAGGGACTTCCTGTAGAGGTAGTCATCAATATAATATGAATTGGAAAAGATTCATTTTTGGATATTTAAATTATTTTCTCCTTGCTGGATTGTGGTCGCCTTTTAAATGGTCTTACAACACTCATGAGAAAAGAAAACATAAGCCTGAATAAGCGCAGAGGGGAGGGAGCGAATAGGAGGAAAAAGAGTAACCTGTGACTTTGCTCCACTATCATATATAAAGGGGTCCTCATGGAAAGAATTGGGAGGATGGCCTTGCTGTAAGTATGAGTGAGATAAACAGGAAAACAAAGTTGGCTATAAGAATCGAACCGTGGCTGCAGGTTGGTGATTGGCAATACATTACATTTAGGAATTAAATGGAGCCGACTTTGACTCTTGTATTCTTCTCCTTCCCAAACGTGTCTTCTTCTCATCCAATTTTACAACTTCAGAAGATTCTAGGAAGTATTTTCACCAAAGCAGCAAAGTGGCCAGGAAGATAGGGAGTCTAAGAACTAAGCCACCGTAAGACCATTGAGAGGACATGTGTGTTTAGGATGGAGACGAGAATATGGAGGGAGGCATGACACTGCTCACTCATGCCAACCTGAACAGTGCCTCATTCAAATTCACCCTCAGCAGTGAGCACATGCCAAAGGACTGTCTGTCTCTCGAAACACTGAACTTCAGGCTCAGCGGAAGATGTTTACAAAGAAGTCAGGAGCTGTCAACCTTCGAAGAGAGTTGGATGCTGTAGGGGGCTGAACTTCAGCTCTTAAGTATTGATGTCATAGGGAGGTGTGGTATTGTCTGTTGAGGATGTTTTATGGTTTTGTCAACTGTGTTGGGGAGAGATGTTCACCAGTTGAAATATCTGTTTTGTAAGACAAATAATAATGTGATTAAATGTACAAAAGAAAATGAAATGAAAAATAAATTAATTAATTAAAAAAAGGTCATTTTAAATTTTCAGCTCGATACATCTTGGACAGCATTCTAACACAATAGCTGATGGTCTCAAGGAATGAGCAGCTGCTGTAGAATGACCACTGCTTTCAGACGACAGGCTGCTTATTTCTGCAAGTGAGTCCAGGAAGCTGCAGGTGGACGTGGGATGATTACTGCTATCAGGCCACTTGGGATAGAAGGAAGTACCTGGAGACATTTTATTAAAACTCCCCAAAGATTTAGAAATACTTAGTTTATATTGATTCAGTTGAGAGTCTGTCTTCCCTCCATCTCCACATTTTCAACTGATCCAGACCTCAAACAAAAATCTCACTTCTGCTGCCCATATATCTCCCTGGTAAAAATTCCAGCCTCAGTCCAAACACCATACAGTACCCTAGAAAAAGTTCTCACTTCAGGAGAACAATTGTCTGCTGCAGAAATAAAGTAATGCCATTCCTATGAAATCTATAAACTCAAAACAGGGACACAGAACTAGTGGTTGCCAATAACTTTAACTTCATTTATCTATATTTGGCAAAAATTGTGCTGCAGCTGGAGATGAAGTGCTGAGCTGAATAACTGCAGAGACGTGAGCTCCAAACAGCAATTACTAAGCTGTGCTGCCTTGTGTAAGATTTCACTTTTATTTATTATATTTAAAGCAACTCTCTAACTCTGTACAGTACAGACAGCATTGTCTATTCACGCCATAGCTGCGCACGAGCACTTCGTGTTTGTCTGCGAGGTGCTATAGGGAGGCGAGAGATCTCTCTTGTGGCCACCTTACCACAGCATAGATGGCAGCCCCCCCCCCACCACATGCACCTCTTCTCTGTCCATAATTGGAAGAAACTATGTTCATTTTCAACTCCAACTTGGCTTATCACATACTGTGCACAACTCTGATGATGCCTCTTTTTTTTATCAGTGGAGATATTGATAATTATAATTGGCAGGCGGAGGAAGAAGGCTATAAATATCGCATCAGCTGCCACAGAGTAGAGAAGTGGGGAGGGGGAAAGAGGTGGCAACCTACGCCTCTGAAAGGGGCTGATGGAGGAAGATGGAGCCTCACAGCCATTGTCTATCCAGCCAACATCTGTTTCTTATCGTGAGTGATGATTTTCATAGAATCCTAGAAATTAGAGATAGAAAAGACCTATTAGGTCATCCGGCATAACTGCCATTGGAGGATGTTTCTCTACAAGGAAGACTGTCTCTTTGTTCTCGCAGAGCTGTGATTTTTATAAATGACTTCCCCACAGAGGATGGCTTTAAGTGGACTCCAGAGGTAAGGAGTTGAAACATTATTAAAAACCTGCCTCAATATGATAGCCTTTTACGTGTTTATAAGACATGGCAAGATGGAATGTTAGCAATTTCCAGAGCCCTAGCTCCAAATTCCACTAGGAATGTTTAAACTTGATTCAGAGGAAACTCAGATTCACCCCCCCCCCCAAAAAAAAAGGAGAAAAAAAGAGATGGCTAGGCGGTTATTGAAGTATTTTTTTTAATATAGTTATGAAATTATTCCCAAAAGTTTAACCCTCTAGGATTTACCACACTTTTTTTTTTGATGTCAGCACTGCCATAATGACAAGCTAGCTAGTCTTTTGACTTGCTAATTAATTAATTTCGATTTTTGAAGCAAATTTCTGTCTCACATGTTTAATATTGCTTTTGCTCTCTGAAACTTGACTTACAAATCCAAACAGTTGCTTTATCTTCATACCTCCCCCTTATCTGTCTTGGGATACCGACACAATAGGAAATACATTTGTGTCAACTTCGTCTCTACTTCTGATTCATGCTCTTTTCTTTGGTAGAATCTTTAGCTCAAGGAAATCTCTACTGCTTAGCCTACAGCTTAACACTTTCTCATCAAGAGCCAGACCTTATTTTTCTATCACTGTATCCTTTCTCTTAGGCTGTACAATTACTCGGTAACTGGCTTTGCACATGGTCATGCTACTCTGCACATCACATACGACTCAATAAACACCAAGTCAAAAAGTAGGACTTAGCCTTCCATAGGTATGTGGTCCAAAACAGTGAGCACGAGAGAATGAATGGCCTGTGAATCAAGTCCGGACCCTTGGCCAGTTGGGATGTCAGAGGTGTGTGTGTGTGTCCAGGATCCTGAGGAGCTGGAGGGCCAGGGAAGGGATTGCAATGTGACAAGGCCCTGTGGAGGCTGCCTCTCTCTCTCTTCTGTGTCTGCACATATGTTCTCTATCATGAGTAAAATAAATAAACTCAAAAGATTCCTGTGTGTTAAGAGAGGCAAGTACACAGTAAGATAGAAATACAGAAGGAGGGAGAAACCTTAACTTACAGAAACTCACACACTCACACGGGTAACAGCAGTCTGTGCTTGTGCAAAATTGGTCTACAGGATGAAGACAAATGAGTGTAAATTTTACGAAATCCTCAACAAGTGTAACCAAAACCCAGAGAAGCAGGTCATAGTGAAGTCATGTGAAACACATTCTGATTACATCTTAAATCAGAAGTTATCTTAATTCAGGTCACTAAAAAAGAATGGCATAAACAAAACGTTCTGTTCTGCTCTGTTGCATGTGGACCGAGTCACCTGGGGCAAGTCACTCGTTCATTTACTCAGCATAATTTTTGTAGCAATC
Source organism: Tupaia tana (assembly GCA_026018925.1). NCBI lineage: Eukaryota > Metazoa > Chordata > Mammalia > Scandentia > Tupaiidae > Tupaia > Tupaia tana. Next base: position 227,203,484 of record JAKSZU010000003.1, read on the forward strand.
ACACTTGGCAGTCACAATGTCACTGAGCACCAGTTTCTATAAAACAGGCCCAGAAGAACCCACTCTGTTGTGAGGGCAAATTAGATAACATATTTGGCTTGTAAAGTTGAATTCCAGTACATTGTAAAGCAACTGTAGATACCAGATACAGTGTGGTAGGAAGGTGGGGATTGGCAGAGGAAGAGAGGGAGGGATTCAAGGGGGGAAAAAAAAGAGAAGCAACGTGTATAAGAAACAAGAAATAGAAAATGATTGGTTGATGATGATATGTATGGTAATATCCTTGATTGAGCCAATATACAGTGTATTCTGGAGGGGAAAACTCATTTTATATGCTAAAATGTTACACAGTAGTGAATGTAAAATAAGAACATTTTTTAAAAATACAATTCTGAGTGACCATTCTCTAAATCTGTAAATTTCATCAGCTTCTTAACTCCCTGTGCATGTCCATATCTAATTAAGGACAGTAAGTTGATGTATGTGCCTCTTTTTTAACACCATCACACATTTTTGCATTTTTTCCACAGATACTAGTGTGTATTTACTACATGCTAGAGGCTGGACAAAGTATTATAAGTGACACAAAGACTCCCTTGTCCAAGTACTATCTTAAAAAGACTGAATTTTAAAGAAAGTGCTTATGATTGTCTTTATTAAAATAATTTGAATAAGTTCTGTGTCCAATTCTGTTAAAGTTTTTATGTGGGCATGTTATCCTGTAAGGATCACTCTCCCACGGGTAAGATTATCCTTTCTCACCTGTGCAGAAACTCGCTGACTTACATCTGGCAATGAGAAGACTGAGTCTTCTGAGCAACCCTGATAACACACACCCAACCCAGATCTAGAAAACCATATGGAGCTGGGACCAGCAGTTGGCATAGCGGCTATGTTGCTGGGTTCCCATGTAGTCAACCGTGGTTCAAGTCCTGGAACCAGTGGCTCAAGCTCACACCAAGTGTGCATGTGTGTGCACCCAAGATCCCAAGAGGAGAATGGAGGAGAAGGGATTATAGCATGGCCATCCCCCTGGCGTGGGGGGCGGGTGATTTTTCGCTTTCTGACTCTCTGTCTCTCTTTGTCTTTCTGGCGAGCACAGATGCCCTGTAACAAAAACCTTACCCCACCCAAAAAAAGAAAGAAAGCCATATGGGGCCATCCAATGGCATGGTGGTTACGGCAGCTAGGTCGTTAACCATGCATCATGACTGATTGCATGGTTCAAGTCCTGGACATGGGGGCTTCAGAAATACCACAGGTGTGTGTGCATGTATGCCCAAAATCCCAAAAGGAGGGAGAAATGGAGGAGAAACGATGGAGGTATGACCATTGCCCAAGGGAGGTGCTTTCTCACTTTCCCTCATTCTTTCTCCCCACCCCCCTCCCACACCTCCCCCTGCCTGGGCAAGCACATCCACTCTAGCAAATTTTAAAAATAAAATAAAAAATAAAGTTTGCATTTACTTCATCTAAACAATTCAGCCAAAAGTGCATGGTCTTTGCCTGTCAACTCCCCAAGGGCCTTCCCATCCACATCTAATCTGTTCCTACTGTTTTGTCCACAGGGCAGATTATGCACGGCCCACAGACAGACCCCCATAGAACAGGCTGCTGCCATAAAGAATTCTGGAGCCTGTCTTCAAAACACTCATTCTCTTCCTTGTTCCCAACTTCACTGTCTTGTCGATAACACGTCCTGGCTCTTTTCTACTGTTTTCTCATCCTTGGTTTTCTGGCTGGAAACCTCAACTCGTCCCCTTTTTAACAGTAAATTGTTGCAAGGGTGCCCGATGGTTCGGATCTAAGTGGACAGCAGGTAGGACTGAGTTGTGGTTGAGGTTCTGGAGACACTGACCTGCCATCATGAGGGCCAGAGGCCAGAAGCCAGACCACGGTGCCCCTGCCCGCTCTGGCCGTCTCACTCCTCTTCTCCTCTTCCTTCCCCTTGTGTTTGTAATAATTTGCCAGCTTTGCATTCCTGAAGGTAATTTCTAGCATCCCTCAAAACTCAGAATCTAGCACAGTTCTGGGAAATGCTCACAGAATGTTTGAAGCGGATTTTGCCCTGATGCAGCTGCCCACCCACCACGGGCCTTCCTGGGTTCTGTGCTGATAAGCCATGCAGCCTGTCACCAAGGGACGGGCGGAAACCACGCATTCCTGATGGAACTGGCCCAGCAGCCTTGGTCTTAACCAGCACCACTCTTGAAAGGACAAAGAACAGTTGCAAATGAGTGAATAGACCATATCTAAAGACAGAGGCGATTCCAAGGGACTTCCCCTTTCACTGTTCCTTAGACTATAAAAATGTAGATGGTCTCTGGTGAGCCATGCTACTCAGCAATTCCAGCCACATTGTTTAACATCTCAGTGTCTCGGAATCTTCATCTCTAAGTAGACAGTGAGTAGCCACTAGCCCAGGGTACTCATAGATCTGGATTTTTTTTATTGTGTTTCTGCCAAGGATCACGAAACACTGGCTGATCGAATAGGATGAGCTAAAAAGCACAGATACAGTTTACTTTACTTTTAGGAAAACATTAAAAATGTATTTTCAGCACAATGCCATCCATGGTGGATGTGGGAGGAACTCTAAAAGGGAATGTGGTCCTGCTTTGTCACTGAGGAACTGGGCTTCCTTCTATGGTGAGATCAGGAACTTGTCTTGCTTTTCACCAAGAAACCTGGACTAGAGTAAAAGCAGTTCTTTAGCAATTATGCCATTGTGTTCATAAGCAAAATGAACCGTGCCTAATGGAGTTACCTACAACCTTGCTGAGGCTGGACAGACAGGCCTCGCTTCCTCGTCTAATGCTGCTTTCCCACTCTCCTCCCAGTGCACAGAGATCTTAGACACCCCCCTTCACAATGCTTCCTCCCTGCTGAGCCAGGCCACTACCTAAGCCATCCCCTGGGAATGAGGGGCCGTGGCTTCCTCTGCTTCTTCAGGAACTCCTGTCTGTCCTTTGGCCGGAGGGTGTCAGGCACAGAATTTCCACGGCCTCCCCTGCTTTGCGCCGTCGCCCTGGCACAGACGTACTCAGCACTGCCGTGGCATCACAGGTGTCTCACGGGCAGAGACTCTCCCCCAGGCTCTGAGTTCTCCCGGGGCAGGAGCTGCCTGTCCAGTGAACCCGCACGTGTGCCACCTTCAGTAGTGATGAACACGCATACTAACTGCTCCGACAGCATCTGCTCTTTTCCCATCCCCAGGCCGAGTGTTACAGACCTCTTGGTTGCTTTGCCTTTGCTTTGTTTAGACAGAGTCTCTCTGTGTCATTTCTTCCTACCTCAGTCTCCTGAGTAGCTGGGATGACAGGTACCATGGCATCCAGCTTCTAAGTCAGGCCAGGAATCAAACCTGGCCCTTTCATGTGATTTCAGCCTGAAAAGCAACAGCGTCTTCTCAGCACACCACTGTGACTGGGCCTGCATTGCCCTTGGTCATTTTGAACAAGAACCAATTTTGTGCAAAAGCCAGTAGCACATTTCGAGGCTGCCATCACCTCAAACTCACCTCCTCTTATGCCACCAGAAGCCCAGATAAAGGCACTAACCTGAGCACGTGTCAAGGTGTCTGACAGAGACGTGCAGACCCGGGGAATGCAGCTCGGTGTTGGGACTCTGCCCTGTATCATTTTCTCCCCTGCGTACCACAAGGGCATGCCTGTCACTCCCACAGAGCTGGCCTCTTGTTGAGGGCAAGGACAGTGCTCTCCTACTCCTTCACCCCCCAGCCCTTATGCTTGCACAGTGGACACAGACCACAAATACTGAGTGTGACAATGCTGCCGGTGTCTAGAGCACGACTTTCAGAGTTTCATACGTAATAACGCATCACTCCTCTGACTCGATAAAAAAGTGTAGTGATTGGGCTTCTCAAGAAACAAAGTAGGGGGAGGGGGGGAGAGATTTTAAGGAGTTGGCTCATGTGATTTGGGAGGCTACAAGTCCAAAATCTACCGAGCAGTCAGTCCAGCAGGCTGTAGACTCAGGGAAGAACTCAGTGATGACTCGAGTCCAGAAGTAGCCACGCTATGGAGGGTGATCTGACTTACTCAGAAGCTACTGATTTCAACGTTAATCTCAGCTTTGAAAAATAGCTTCTCAGGAACAGCCGCGCTGGTGTCTGACCAAGCACCTGGTGTCACAGTCCATCTAGCCAAGCTGACACATAAAATTAACTATCACAGGAAGGTGCCATCTTCACCCCCATTTTGCAGGAGAGAAAAGAAGGTGAAGACTGTTTAAGTAACTAACCCCAGGTCACATGATGATATGTAGCAGAGCTCGGATTCGAACCCAGACCTTGTGTCCCTGAGCCCTGAGTGAAAAATCACCCCCAGGTGATATGGCCATACTGCAATCCCTTCGCCTCCATTCTCCTTTTGGGATCTTGGGCACGCAAGCACATGCATCTGGTGTGAGTTTAAGCCGCTGGGTTTAGGGCTCAAACCATAGTCAAATACGTGGGAAACCAGCCATGTAGCCATTACGCCATCTGCTAGTCCTTCTTTCTTTTTTTAAATATTTATTGAATTTTATGTATTATTGTTATTACTATTTAATTTGACTGGAGAGAAACATGGAGAGAGAGAAAGAGGAAAAGTGAGAAAGCAAGCCACCAGCTCCAGGCCTTGAACCATGATCAGCCATGTGGGAGTTCAGCGCCTCAACCACCGTGCCACTTGCTGGCCCCTAAACCAGCTTTCTTAGCTGTGCAGGCAGCCGGTGCTGTTTTGGAGGTTTGGGGCAAGGGCAGGAACCCCTCAGGGTTCTGAGTCTTCTAACATTGCCCACCTGATGATATAAAAATAAAGGTGGTTCAATTTCAACTGTTCCCCACTCTTCAGCCTCTCAACAGAATATTGAACACCATGCTGTCATACACAGTGAGCACATGTGCCCTATAGCTAAAACCTCTAAAAAAAAAAAGAAAAGAAAGAAAGAAAGAGAGAAAGAAAGAGAGAAAGAGAAAGAAAGAAAGAAAAAGGAAGGAAGAAAGAAGAAAGGAAGAAAAAGAAAGGAAGAAAGGAAGAAAACCAGCCTGGTTCAAATCCTGCCTCTGCCACTTACTAGCTAAATGCCCCTGAACAAGGTATTTAATCTCTCTAAGTTCCAGTTCCACCTATACAGTTGGGCTAGCCAGCACCCCCACACTGAAGATGGCCCCCACTGGGACTTAGAGGTTGGTTCATGGTTGCAGTCCAGCTCCTGGCCTGGGGGCATCTGGGTGTGTGTCAGCCATTATTTTGAAGAATGATTAAAGTCCTGTTGTCTATATTTTCTCCCCCAATACATTTTTATAGAAAAAACAGCTAACCAAAGCAAATGCATCATTAAGAGTTTGCACAGACCTTGTGGGTTACAAGAGTCAGAATTAGCCACAGGTTTGCTCTGAGAACCTTTCTAGTGGGACCCTAGCTCCTCCCGCAGGGGCGTCTTGCTGCCCAGGCCATGCCCCAGAGCGAAGCCTTTCACATCTCCTCTCTGTGCCGGTCACACCCCTGCAGTGGTGCAGCCCCAGAGTCACATGGTGGCACCTGCACAGACCTTGTCTGGTCTGATTGCTATGGCCCTCATCCTAGTACAGGCAACTGTACCCCAGTTACCCCACCTTTGTTCCAAGAGAAAAATATAAGTGGTGTTCCACCAGGCACTGACTTCACTCAGTCTCCGCAGGACATAAAGTGATCGTTCAGGATTCTGACATCATTGCAAATGCATGAACATTGGCCCAAAGCACAATAAATTTCAGCCATCGAACGTTTCCAGCTTGGGCTTGGGCTGTACTTCTCTGCTTAACAGAAAACAGCCATGGGACAGATGAAAGCAATTTTCTCGCATGGCACCTTCATTTTACTTTCCAGGCTCTGACTTAAAGCCTGCATCTCTCACCTTGAGGCTGCCGCAGAACTCAGAGACAGATTGCCACCAGCAGGGTCCTGGCAGGAAATGATGCGCATTCCCCAAATTCCTCACGGGACAAAGGAGCCTCCCTCTTGCTGCCCCATTCTGGGCAAACGCTGGAAGTGTGGTGCAGCGGTGAGCACGGAAACGAGACAGGGAAATGTGTCCGTGTTGCTGAGGCTGGACTCCGGCGACATTCTCAAATTGGCGTGGAGCACCTGTGAGATGACAGGAAGTGCAGCCGCGTGCTGGGTTTAGAGCCGTGGACCAGACAGCTGTCTGAGTGTCAGCACGGCTGGGTCTTCTTTTTCAGAGAGGCACAGTCCATTTCTTTAACTGCAACTGTGGCCCGTGCTCCGAGAGCGGCAGTGTGGGAGCACGCGGGATGCCGGGACGCACCACATCTGGGAGGGCGACCGGGACTGCCCGAGGAAGCAAGCTCGTGGTCAAGATCTGAAGCACTTGTGCGCGTGAGCTTGGTTAAAAGGAATTTAGAAGGGATTTTTACGCTGAGCTGGCAAGGACCTGACCAGAGGCAGGAGAAGCACATGGTCTTCCAGGAACGAGAAGACATGCCGAGCAGCCTCCGTGCCCGAGGTGAGCACAGAGGCAAGGGTGACCACGCAAGGGGATATGCCAGAGCATGCAGAGCCTTGTGGATCGCATTAGTGCTTTTCAATTTCAGCCTTCAAGGCAAGGGAAGCCACAGTGGTAGGCTTAAGCAAAGAGGTGAGAAGATAGGACCCAAGTTCTAAAAGATCGTGTGGGTCACACAGACAGTAAAATAGCGAGAGGCGAGAGCAGATGCGATGCTAACACGTGCCACCGCCTGTTCATGGCAGCACCAGCCACAGCAGGGAGGTGACGCCATCGGTTGGTGAGTGGATACTGCGGCATATCCCTGGAATGGAATATTACTCAGAAACAGAAAAGGAACGAGTAATACCAGCAACAGGAGCAGGACAGGGCTCCAGTCAAAACTGGAGCAAGTGTGGAGCCCAGAGGGGCGTGGCGAGGGAGCACGCCTTGCCTACCAGAAGGGCCTCGACCCAGTGCCAGACAACAGTCGCTGCAAAATCAAGATCCCAGGTCTTCTGAGACAGAATAAAGATGTCTATATGACATTTAAAAGTAATGGCAATCTAAAATAAATGCTGAGGCAAAGTAAAGGAAGCAAAGATTTTATTTGGGCCACGTTAGGACGCGCGTATCCGAGTCGCTCCACATGTGCGCTCTGAGGTCTTGGAGAGGTGAAAGGCAAAGGCAAGAGCTGGGGTGGGGAGCAAGGAACCTGGAACAGCAGGGAGTGGCTGCGCCCTAAGATAAGGACAGGACGACCTTGTGTCACCTGGAGTCGTTTTGCATAAAGTCACTTAGAGTTGCTTAAAGTCATGGAGATGGGGAGTCGGACACATTGTTGTAATTAAAACACCTTGAAGGTTATAACTAGTAGATGTGACTGGCAGAGGTAAGGAGAAACGTCCTGCGGCAGCGAGGGTGTTCACAAACCGCAAGTCCGTGAGTCTAGGCAACACCTTGTGCCACTTCGGGTGCACGCGCCTAAGAAAGCCACAGGATTACATTACTGTACTTCCTGATAGACGAGAGTCTCTTGTTCCCAAACAAACAAAAAGAAAACCCTGGTCTATGTGGGGATCTATCAGTTTCCTTGAAGTTTCAGTTCAAAGATCTGGCATTTTACCATAAGTGACTCCATTTCAGGCTTGCTGGGACCTAGGGCAGGGGCTGAGGCCAAAGCATAGTCTTCTGTGATTTCTATTTAACACAAGCTGTAACACACACCTGGGCCGTGGAAAACACAGCTTACTGGGACTGCCATTTTGCAGCCTCTAGCTCAACACGTTTCAACTGGACTGGTCCGAGAAATTTTTCATGTTGGGTTAATTCTTTTTACAAGCCAAATGATATATAGTGATTGAATGTTTAAAAAATAATGAGAATAATAATAATAATAACCTGAAAAAATGCATTAAACCAGGTCCACTGTGTTGAAGAAGTTTAGAAATTAATTTGACAGATTAGAGATGTATCTAAAATGATCTAAAATAATTTATCTGAAGATTTATCTAAATGATCTAAAATAAGACACGTGGCCAGCAAAGTCGTAAGTGCTGCTGGATGGACTCGGTCACTGTCCCGCGAATGCCGAGGGAGGGGAGGAAGGTGAGTGCACACAGTCAAGGACTGCCCCGGTCACCAGGCAGAGGGAGAAGGCAAAGGAGCAGGCACACACATGCACATGCACACACAGAAACCCGGGACTCACACACGGAGGGAGCCAAGGCAGAAACTTACACACGTGGTACACGGGCCAGTGCCAGAGGGCACACAGAACTGAGCCTGAGGACAAGACACACAGTGAGTGGCCAAACCCAGTCAGCATGGCCTGAGGGATGGCCCAAGGCAGATCCCTCTGGTCTGTTTGCTTCTTCATCCCATTGGTGAGGGAGGTGCTCCTGTCCTGCGCTCATGGGACTGGCCAGACACAGGACACTGGACAGATGGGGCTGGGGCAGTTTCTTAGTCTCATAGACCCACAGCCTGGGGAAGAGGACACTGTGGGGACACACGGGCTGCAGGAAGCTTTGGAGTAACGAGAGTGGGGTTCCCCTGGATCTCAGGAGAGGAGTGATCGAGCTCGTCTGAGTAATGTGGTGAAACCTGCTGGGCTGAGGACACAGCGGGTCACAGCTGGTCTGGCAGGTGGGGGACCTCACTGGACAGGGAGGCTTTTCCAGTGAGTGGAGGCATGTCTGGCAAAAGCAGGGGAATTCACAGCCAGGCCTTTGGGGTCCTGCAGGCCTACAGATTTCAGGGTAGCCTTTAACACTGGACGCCTGACAGTGTGGCCTCTGAATCCATCTTCTCAAGCACAAATGGGACAATGCCCCTCCCTGCTCAGACTCTTCTGATCCTCAGGTCAGATGAGTGTGAGACCCTTAGGTAGGCACCGCGGGACACTCCAGCTCCTTCTCCACGGGCTCCAGCATCTGCCCTCATTCTCACTGGGTCTCCGTCTACCCACTCCCTGGCTCCCAACCAGCGCAAGTCTGGACGTTTGGGTCAGTGCTGTTGTCAGCGTTGCTACAGTAGCCCTAAGGTGACTTCCGTGTTCGCAGAATCTGCTCACATCTATTATCGCATTTCTTCCACTCAGCAATCCTTACAGCAGATATTATTAACTCCATCTCACAGATGAGAAAATTGGGTTCAGAGAGGTTAATTAACTTGCTTAAGATCCAACTGTGAACAAATACCGAGCCCAAACTTGGAATGCAAGTCTCTGGCCAGAAAGTCCGGTACTGTTCCCAGTTCCAGCACTCTCACTCCAGGAAAACAGGTCTCCTCTCCGCCTCGCCGCCACCTCAGTGGTATGAAAAGTTGGTCTCCCTTCAGTCAGAAGGACAAAGTGTTCCAAAATATTTATGAAAAGCGGCCCTTTAGACTGACAGCAAATCATCCAATGTTTGACCATACCGTCCGTTGGCTTCTTAATTGGAAAATGTCACAGGATAGTTCCCAATTATTTCTGTGTGAGGTCTCCAAGGTAGAAGTCAGTCTCATTGAGTGCAGGGACCATGTTATAAGACTGTGTGTGGGGAGGGGTGTGTGGGCGTGTGAGTACATGTGTGTCCTTGTCTCTCTAATCTCAAAAATCTGTGCCCTTTTGACAAATGCTTATTGCAGTGAAAATGGAATTAAAATAAGCTATCTTCTATTTTGCAAATAATGTCTTTGTAGGCTTTGGGAGAGCCACATAGCCTAACTCCAAAATGATCGCATATCTAAGCTGGTTGCCACCCTCAAGGGAGGCTCTGGTTTACTTAAGGAAAGGGCCCACCTCTGACCCAGACGATGCTGCAGTTCATCCCAGGTCACCAGGAGGGACACGGCAGCACACTGAACTGACGTCGCCCTGGACTCAGTACTTACACAGCGGCTCCCGCGCCTGTCTTCCTGGGAGGTGAGGGGAGTCAGCCCCAGCAGGAGCAGCTGCTAGTGAGTACCATTCCCCTGACCCGAGCTTCTTGTCTCTGGGCACCTGGCCCCCTGGGGACGAGCTAAAAGACCAGCCCACAGGAGCCAAGGAGAAACTGGCCACCAACGCTGGACTCACCCTACTCAGCCCTAGCCATCATGGCAGAGTCGTCACGAGGGGGCCATAGTTGAAAAGTGTGGAAGACAAAGGAGTGTGAAAAGGAAACAAGCAACATAAAGAAAAAACTAGAGAAAGGAATTTAGGACACCACCAATAAGCTCAAGTAAGACCGTGGGTGAGAAAACAAGTGGCTGAGACCTCGGTGAAGTTCACTCTCACAGTGCTGTTCTGTGCACGGTTGGTCATTTATCCGGAGGGTCACGCCACCGAGCTGTGGACAGAGGACAGATGCACACGGTGGGGTTTCCACTCTCTTCCACCGTGATTGAGCCCGTGGCCCCGAGGACGTCATGTCAGCCTGTGGCTCAGCGCCTTCAGCTGTATAATGGAAACGGTAACAATCACAGGACTCTTAAGGGTTAAATAAGGTGACGAAGGTGACGTGTGTGAACATGCTCAGAGTATTAGCTGAATGAGAACGTGTGGACATGGCTGAAAGAGGTGTGCTTAGTGAATGAAAACAACGATCATTTGAATACCTCGCTCTGTGTTCTGCTTGAGTGGAGAGCTTTGCCTGTTATGATTTAGATGACCCTTCACATCTGGAGCAGGAATTTTATTATCCCCACTTGATAGATGAGGAAACTGACCTAGAAAGAAATTCAGCAACATGCCAATAGCCGCACAACTTGAGAGGGGACTCAAGCCAGGCAGTGAGATCTGAAATCCACAGTAACAACTAAGTAATAACAACGATGATAATGATCACGATAATGAGGAGGAGAGCAAGCTCCTCGGATTGCCCTGTGTGGGCCGCACAGCAATCTCACGTATAGATCCCATCCTGCCCATTCCTCAGGTGAGAGCAGCAAGGGGTAAGAGGCAAATGAACTTGTATTGGAGGCGAGAGGAGAGGACGGAGATGGGGTTAGGGAACCACGAGTCCTCTGTTGTGCCAGTTTTAGAAGCAGCTCGGGGCAGTGGACAAGAGCGTGGACCTTTCAGCCAGGTTTCCTGGGTTCAAATCCCAACTCTGTCACCTACTTGCTGTGTGATCTTAGGCAAGTCTCTTCACCTTCCTGCACATCAGTTTCCCCCTCTGTACAGTAGAGACAATAACAGAACCAGCCTCAAACTTCCCCATGAGCATTAAAGAAGCTAGTGGATATTAAGTACTTGCAATTCAAAGAGCAGTCTGGGAGCTCTTTAGAAATGTAGAAGCCCCTGGGAGCCAGCAGATGGCATAGCGGTTATGTCACTGGACTCCCACATGGCCAACCACGGTTTGAGTCCCAGATGAGGTGACTTAAAACTCATGCTGAGTGTGTGTGTGCCCAAGATCTTGAGAGGAGAATGGAAGAGAAGGGATTGCAGTGTGGCCATCCCCTCAGGGGGTGGTTTCTCACTTTCTCTCCCACTATCTCGGCCTCTGTCTCTGTCTCTGTCTCTTTCCAGGGAGTCCACATACCCTAAGGCAAAAACCTCTGAAAAAAAAAAACAAACAAACAAGCAAACAAAAAAACAAAATGCAGAAGCCCGGCCCACTCAGTCAGTCCCTGCATCTAAACCTGACCCCAGGGGCTCTGTACACACATCACCCTCCGAGGAGCAGAGGATAATGCAAGTGCTCTGTTAGCCATGCTTATTTTTCTCATCACAGCTGAGGCCAAGGGGTCAGGGAGAGGTGGGAAATGAGCTAGGGAAGTAAGTTGCAGCTAAATTATGTAAAGCCCAGACCAGGAAATTGGGATGTCCTGATGGTAACAGGGACAGAGAGACCCTGAGGGTTGGGGGTGAGGACTCTGATAAATATTATTTTTTAGAATTCTCCTTCAAATTAAGTCGTCCCCAAACAGATGACCAAGTGTCAAAGGAGGAGGCACTCCAAGGTTCTCGAAGAGCAAACCAACTCTCAAAGTTCCCCCAGAGCCCTGGGATCCCAGCGCCTCTTGGAGGGCAGAGTCTACATTGGCCTGCGTGTGTCCACTGTCCGGTCCATGGGGAGGCCACGGACTAATTCAAGTTCCTCCTCTTACTCTTCCCCACTGTGGGTCAGGACCAGCAATTAATCAAATGAGACAGCTTCCAGTAAAGTGACATAACTTGGGAAATACAAAGCAAAAGTGAAGATTCATTCTTGAAACAGCAGTGGCCTTCTGAGGAGAGGGCGCTGGACCCCCATAAGAAAACCTGGGCCTGCGATCCAGAACTTCATGAGAGCAATTCTGAATGGATATCCCCCAGGGGTGTGCTGGGGTCAGATCCTGGTGATGCCGGGGAGAGTCTGGACATCTGTGTCCTTAGAACACGGCCCAAGAGGAGCCCAAGAAGCGGTCACTTATAGTGGTAGTTCTCAGCCTGCGAGTGACTCAGGCATGCATTCCTGGCCCAGCTCGGGGGTTCTGGACACAGTCAATGGGGTGTGAGTGTACCCGGGTGTGGTAACACAGCGCTGTTGACTGGGGCCTCGGGCTGCAGAAGTTCACTCTCATGCAGCGCTGGAGACAAGGAGTCCGAGGCCCAGGGCAGTTCCTCCTGAGGCTGGAGGGGGCTCTGTCCCAGGGCCTCTCCCTCAGTTCCTGATGAGATTCTGGCAGTCTCGGTGGTTCCTGACTTGCAGACCTATTACCCCCACCTCCACCTTCACATTCACGTGGGATTCTTACATGCGTGTGCATGTGTGTGCATGTGCAAGTGTGTCCAGATTCTGCACTTTTTAAGGACACAAGCGGCATGGAACTAGGGTTCACATTAGGGGCTCATCGTCCTAACTCAGGACACCCACAGCCCCCATCTCCAAACAGGCACCTTCCGAGGCGCTGGGGTTAGGGCCGCGGCAGACACATCGCCCTTAGCGCCCCTCACCTCCTGTGCAACTCAGAGCCCCTAAGGAGGGCCGGGTCACTGTGGTGAACCATCCCCTGGGGGTCACCTCCTTTCTCCCAGCATCATTCAGCTCCTCTCCACACACTTCTGCCATTGTGCGCTCCCTCCAGACTCCTGCACATCCTCTGGGGACGGCGCCCTGGCCTCCGCAGCAGGGGTTCTCAGAGCGGTCGCCCCGCCAAAGCCTGCCTCTGTAGAGGCGCTTTGTCACAGGCTCAGTGGCGCTTTGTCACTCCAAGCCTTTCCCCTCCCAGGACCCCGAAGACTCCCAGAGAGCAAGTGCCATCTCCGACGCATCTACAGAGCTGAACTCTGCGGTTACTATGGTTAATATTTCTGACTTGATTGGCACCACGAGTAACTGAGCCGCAGTCTCTCGAGTGTAACATGCTCTATTCATTAGCTCCTATTGTTTTGGGCCATTGCATCAAACCACATTATTTTTCTGCATACAAAAGAAAGAAAGAAAGAAAGAAAGAAAGAAAGAAAGAGAGAGAGAGAGAGAGAGAGAGGGAGGGAGGGAGGGAGGGAGGGAGGGAGGGAGGGAGGGAGGGAGGGAGGAAGAGAAAAGAAAGGAAGAACAAAAAGGCAGTCAAGAACTCCACACCGCATTGCCATATGAGACGTGGCAGTCTGGCCTCGCGGGAGAAACCATTCTAGACGGAATGTAACGTTGTACCCGCGCCGGCCCCGTGGAGAATGGAGAGATGTAAAGTGAGAGATCTTCATTTCGGTGCAAGCCGCACAGAATCCGAGGTAGAAATCTGAACTCCCCGAGTCCCGGTGTGATGTCCTGAAGGCAGCTGCCAGCGTGTTGACCGCCGTCCGCCCACAGTGCTGTCCCCACCCGCCCCCCTCCGTCTCCTGCATCACCCCCACTGCCCAGTGTGCGAGCGTAGAGAAATTTTCATCTGATGAGTTAATAACAAGTGTATGGATTAGTAAACTCCTCGGCTTTTTAATCTCAGGTTTCCAGTTTGAATAACCATGATCAATGCTTCTTGTGTTTTTCTTTCACTTCTTTCTCTCTCATCCACAGTACATGGGGGTACACTGGGGGTACACTGGTATCAGACAGTGTGCCTGTGAATGTTTGTTTTTTTAGATTTTTGTATCAGGCACATATGCCTGCTGGAGGTTGACAGAGAGAAACAGAAGGAAAATGAGAAATCACCCGCGGTGGGAGACGGCCACGCTGCAATCCCTTTCCTTCCGTTCTCCTCTTGGGATTTTGGGCACGCATGAACCCAAGCCTGGCCTGGGTTTTAAGCCCTGAAGCCAGGACTTGAACCTCAGTCAGCCATATGAGATCCAGCATCTTACCCATGCCACGCCACCTACTGGCCCACAAATAATATTTTTAGTAATAGCAAAAATGCAAACATAAAAACAAGTGCAGTTTCTTTCTTGGTTTTGTTTTTACTTTCTGTTTTTACATTCCAACATTTAATTGGAAAAGCACTCTCGTTTTACCATTTCTGGTTAGGTGGGTAGGAAATTGTATGACTCTGAGAGCTGAGGATGGACCTTCCTGACTTGCCTACACCCTGGGTTCCCCTGACCGAGTGCTGAGAGGACAGCTCCACTCGATGGACTAGCTGCACTCAGAGCCTCCTTCTCAAACTGGCTCTCTCTGCACATGTGAGCAGTCACTGGCTCCTACAGATTCTCTCTTCATATCTGGCCTCAGCTAACCCCGTCATTTCTCTCCCCACAGTCCTTCCAAGTTCACTTTTTGGTGGGCTTCCTACATGTTGCTAATGACAGAAATACCTGAGTCTGGGTAATTTATAAAAATAGATATTTATATAGCTCATAATTTGGGGTCTGAGGTCTGCATCTGGTGAGGGTCTTCTTACTGGCAGGTCACGCGGCAGAGTGCATCACCAGGCAAGAGCTTGCACAGAGAACAGCACACACATTTATGCTCTTGTCACCCTAGGAACCCATGAGTAGCCAATGACGGGGCCCCAACCTGATGCTAATCTCTTCCCAAGGCTTCCCCAACACCAGAGTTGGATTAAGTTTCTCTTCCCAATGTCCCACCTCTAACACCAGAGTTGGATTAAGTTTTCACCTTCTTAATTCTGTCACATCTAAATCTCAATATATGAATTTTAGGGGACACATTCAAATTAACGTACTAGGGAACACCCATCACCCATCCAGATCTACTGCTTCATGCCTGGTGTTCAGGAATCACCTCTCTGACTATCTGCCTCTGCTCTCTCTCTTGACTTAATATCAGGCTAACTTCCTAAAGCTACCTATAGTTCACCTCTTAAGAAAGTTTGCAATATTAAAATTATCTCCCCCACTTGCAGTGCTGGCCCTGTAGCATAGCTATTAAGTCCCATGCCTAGAGAGCTGGTTCCTACATGATCACCACACTTCAAACCCTAGCCCAAATGCTTGAAAAACATGGTGATCTCATGTGTGTATGCCCAAATCCCAACAGGATGGAGAAATGGAGGAAAGTGAATGGTGGTATGGCCACTTCCCCACTGAAGGGGGGCTCTCTCTTTCCCTGTCTCTCTCACTCTCTGTCTCTCTGTGGCAAGCTCATGCAACCTCTGACAATTAAAAAAAAAAAAAAAAAAAAACTTATAACACCACCCCCAAATACAAATACCTGAAAAGTTTGTTTTTCCAAGCATTGAGTGAAAACTATGAGTCTGGTATCTGTATGCCTGCCCTTCACTGGTTTCTGGGCAGCTTCACCATCCCTCCTGCCCTACACAAGACACCTCCCTCTCTGGCTGTGATGGTTGCTGGCCCACAAGGTATTGGTGCATTTGAAGCAATTATTGTTGTCTAGTGCAGCATATTTAGATTTATCTGTGTGGCCCTTTAGTTATTTGAACATCAGTATGCTCCCATATTCTACCTCCCTTCTACCAATGTTGCACTTAATTTTATCCATCCAATAAAGACTGATCTCCAAAACAGTTATTTCAATTTCACAACCTCATAGCCAAAAGCGTTTTTCTGGAGTAAATATCCTTTCCTAGGATGCTTCTGTTCCTCCTCTCCACCTGTCTAAACTTAGCCACCCTCCAATCCCAGTTGAAGTCCTTGTTCTCTTCTTGAATTTCTCCCTGGCACGCCAGGGTGGCACGGTCCAGCCCTCGCCCATACCCCTGGGGCAGGCTGCGTCAGCCTAGGCCCACGGAAGCTCTGCACCAGCACAGTGCACCTGCCTCCCTGCCTCCACCGTGGTGCACCAAGCATGGAATTAGGACACGCTCAGCGAGGGCTTTGATGTGTGTACAGTGAAGATGATGGATACCAGGTATTCTGCTCTGTGAGTATCTCCCCAAACAGAAGAAGAAACTGCCCTTCTTTTTCATCTCCTAGGCCCAAGTTATTTCATATTCATTTACAGAGTCCCACGAAGCTCGTAGCGTATTCCCAGAGCACTGTGGAGCAAGTACAGGGAAGCGGGTTCCTGATTCTCCAGCACACTCCACCCCCAGCTGCAGCTGTTGCATCGTGTTAGGGTGAAGTTACAGGACACAAGACCCATCCCCAGCTCTAGGACCTAGCCCCCAGTGGGCTCCATTCTACTCCCCCAATACTCCATGCCCTGACTTTACCTTAACCTTGACCTCTAACCCTATGGCTTGACTTCTAGGCCCTCTGGCATCTTTGCTGGATTGGCTTGTTCACATTACAGGGCTCAGCTCAGCTGTCACCTTCTGCGGAGCCTTCCCTCAGACTCCTCCCAAATGGAGTGGCACATGGCAATCGTCATCTCTGCTGTCCCCTGCAGCCCTTGGCATTTGCTTCTCTTTGCTGTCAACCCTCTCTCCACCCAAGCCAGGATTCACCATTTTCCTTTTCTTCTAAGGATTCCTTTTACACCACACCTCTCATCCATTTGTCTTTGAGTTTCTCAGATACACAATTGGAATCTTCAGCAGGAATCTGAGAATCAGTGTGGGAACAACCTGGAACCATAAAATTATCCCTCACCCACTGTCCACCCCTCTAAGGCAAAATGTAGGATGTGTTGAGACCAGCAGATGGTATAATGGTTTCATCGCTGGACTCCCACGTAGCTGACCATGGTTCGAGTCCTGGGCCAGACAACTTGAAACTCGCACTGGATGTATGTGCGTACATCCTTCCCAAGAGCTCTCTGACTGTCCATGGGAAGCTTCACCTGAGTCCTGAGCATTCCCTCCTTTCTGACACATCACTGCATCAGCTACTGCACTAACAGCCGTCCACACTCTCACTCTCACACTCACACACATGCACACAGTCCATCCTCTCCGCCTAAGTTCAAATGCTCTTTGGAGTTCATTTATGGGGGGTTTACAGCAGATTGCTCAATACAGTCCTCCAAATACGTATCCTTTCAAGGAAAATAGATGTGGTGCTATTACTACTTAACCAACCACCTCAGCAAATAATTGTAACACATGAGACCAATTTATACCAAAGCCCAGTGAAACTTGGATTTTCTAAAAAATAATTTATTTATGTGTTATCTCTTAATAATACCTGCAGCATTTCAATATGAGTGTAACCTCAGCAGTTTCTGAAACTGCAGGGTTACCTTTAAACCAATGGGCTATCTCAGGCAATTCCATCCACCCACCTGGCCACAGCCAATTCGCCATTATCTAGTTGTAATTGATCCATTGTGAATGCTTTAATTTCCAGACCCTTGCTCTCGGCATTTTCAATATCTATGCAGTATACACTGAGGAATTTAATTAATTTTCATTTTATTTAAGTTAAGATGTAATGAAATGCTCAGTTTAAAATGAAGATTATATATAAATTATAATTCCAACTGCATTCAAAAATAAATTATTACCTAGGGTTTATTAATAAGCCTCTTTTTAGAATATTAAAAAAGACATGTCAATGGTCAAATTTATATTCTAGGTATTCACTGGAGGTCTGTGAGATGCGGACACGGAGTGAGGCATTTCTATATTCCTTTACTTCCAAGAGCCTTGCAGCCACTCTGAGGACTGGAGGCCTTAGGAAGAACGTGAGGACATCGTGGTAACTTGATGTCTCACTTTCACGTCAATCTCTTCCTGCTACTTTCTGAAAGTCTGTGTTCTCCGTGTGTTTTTTGAGAGGCGTAGAAGTTGGTGGACATGCCAAGAAATGTCCAGCAACTGCTCTTTTCTGTAAAGGGCATCTCAGAGCAAATGCACAGGTTATCCCATCCTCTGTTTCCATTACACACACAGGGTCCACCCTTCAGGCCCATGCTGGGGCAGCCGTGGTCTCAGGGTCCATTAGACTGTCATGTGGCATGCCTGGTTACTGAGAAGACAGCCAGACACAAACAGGCCACTGTGCCCCCTGAAATGGGGCTGCCCACCCCCATCACCTCCTTCCCACCTGCTTAGTGGACAACTCAGGGCACTGGGTGCCTCTATTTATTTATTTTTTAAATGTACTAGAGCTTCCAGGGTATCAGACTTTACCTAATACTAATCTCACCAGATCCAGTCTGTCTGAGAACTATCTTATATTCTTCATGCCTGTTCCTTTCTCTATTTTTAAATACTTTTTATTTATTTCTTTGAGAGAGAAGGAAAGAGAGGCACCCTTAAAAGGGGCTTATGCCAAAGTCCCCCCGTGTCCTATAGTCGTTCAGCCAGCCCGACCGCAGGCATGCATGTACGCCTAAAGTGGACAGGTCCACCTGGGAACCAAACCCTGGTCTTCCAAACGGCTTCCAGCATTGCACAGCCTTACACCACTGTTGTGCCACTATGGCTGGGTCCATACCTCTTTCTTTCAACAAGTATTGCCTCCCCATCTCCTTTTACAAATCTTTTCCAGAAAAAAATAAGTTTACTCACAAGCTTTAAATAAACAAAGGATTCTTCTAACTAGTTCCTTTCTCATCTGCAAGCCAAGGTAGGAGGAGGGCTAACAGGCCCACTAAGCCACAAGCAGGCCCTGGGGTCAGCTTGGTCTCACAGCTCCTTCCATACTGAAGCTGCCTTCTCAGGCTGGGGATTCTAGAAGCCTGGCTGTTTTCTTGACCATCAGCTTTCCTTCCTTTGGCTAATACTCCCAATACACAAATAGTTGCACTTTAAGAATAGAGCAAAATTCTTGTCCTCAGTTTGACATACTAAACTACTGGCAAAGATATATTCTCGGGACAGCTTTTTAAAGTCTGTCTGCAAACAGCACCAAGATTAAATGCGTCTCCCCAGTCGGAATGGGGATAGTGCTTCTCGCCCAAAGAATAGTCGTGCAGGCCAAGAAGATCACAGCTTGGGCTGAACATCCGTCAGTAGGTCTAGACAGCAACTGTTCTAACTTTGGAAGCGAGCGAGCTCGGCGATCAGTAAAACCAACATGTGGTGTGCTTGTAGACCATCGATTGTGGACACGATTAAGTAAGCAAGGTCTATTTATGAATTCAGAAAGGCTTAGTCATTCTTTCAAAGGCAGTTAAAAATCGAAACCAGAAATATTCATATAGTTTTTCCTTTTAAGTTCCAAGGCTTTATATAATGTATGTGAATGAAATACATAAATACATTTTACAAAGTGAGAATAATTTCTTTGTATTTAATTAGAAGATGAAAACACTTTTGTTTTTGAACTGTCTACTAGCCTGCACAGACAAGCATACCCTAATTGAATCCCTTTCTCCACTTTTGGGTGTCTGTGTTCCAAGTTTCTTGTTTGTGATCCTATTGCTGTATTCACTAGAATATAGAAACGCTTCTGTCTTGGCCTGACAGTCACTTTTAGCTGCATTATGAGTGTGAGTTAAAAAATAAAAAAGTTAACTAGGAGAACGGCTTTCTTCCCACACTGTGCCTCTGGTGATGGCACATATGTTAACTCTTTCTAGTTTTGGACGAGAGTGGGTGAACATGAAACTTATAGCTGGCCAGATTCTGTGGGCTTTTTTTAGCATAGCGAACTGATCTAACAAATATCTTCTTATAGTTGCACAATGCTTCTGTAGATACAAAGAATAACTGCCTATCGTTTTCTACTAAGAGGAAATTTTTACACTAAAAGAAATATGTATCACCATTGTGAATATACAATGGAATATTATACAGCCAATAAAATAAGGCTTATAAAATGAAGCATTATGTATATTTAAAATAACAGGAACATTCTTATAGTACAACAATAAAGAAAAATTTCTATAAATATAAACAGTTGATATCATATGCATAGAATTATATAATGTTTATGTATGAGACTACAGATGCATGTATAAACTACCTACCTATCTACTCATATCAACAGTGATTATGTCTAGTGGGAAGATAAGAGTGATTTTACTTTTAAAATTGTGTACTATACTTTCTGAGTTTTTCAAGGACACTTTATTTTTCAAAGCAAATTAGATAAAAGTCACATTTCAAGTAAAATGTATTTATTTGGCAGTATCTTTGGCAATAAAGGAACAAAGCAATATTGTCTGGTTTTCTAATGCTGAAGGTATTTTAATCTTTCAGTTATTTCAAGTAGCAGGTCACATGTAATAAAAGGGAAAAATATTTCCCAAGAGGTTCGGAAAGCTTTTATCCTCCATGACTTTTAAAATCACACTATAAAAGGGCTTGCAGATGGCATGGTAGTTAAGGTGGCTGGATCCCACACAGCCAACTGAGAGGTTCAAGTCCTGTACCTTGTGAATTAAAAAGCACCCCAACCGCATGTGCATGCAAGCCCAAAATCCAGAAAGGAGAATGGAGAAGTGATTGTGGTATGGCCATCCTCCCTGGAGGGGGATTTCTTACTTTTCCTTTCTCTCTATCTCTCTCTGGTGACTGCACACCCTATAACAAAACTAAAAACAAATAAATAAATAAATAAAATGATTCTTCAAAATAAAGAGTAGCAGAGTAGGGCAACAGAAAGCTCTGTTGCTAGGAAATGTCCCTTTTTCACACTCTACTATATTTGGGGATATCATATTCATCCACTATAAATGAACTGATGCTCTATTTTCTGGTTGGCACAACAATTTCTGGAAAAGTGAGGACTCAGTCAATTCAGCATATAACAAAGACTTACTGGGTACTCTCTGGGGTCCTTGCACTAAGTAGAAGATGGAACCCACCAGATGGTCTAAGGGCCATCTTGCTACATTACATCAAAGCATTTTTGCTAATGACTAAAATCATCATTATTTTCTATAGAAAGTAGATATTATTTCCTGAGGACCTGAACAAATTAATTAGTTACACAAATGTGCACATCTTGTCTTAACATAGCTAGCTTTCTCTGAGTCCCAGATAGCTACCTAAATCCAACAAATCTCAAATCCTTGATCTGTGTGGGTTTTTCATTTTGCTTTCCATTCTTGAGAAAGTGTATATGCTCTGTTGAGAGTGCATGGTAGGATCCCAAATATGTCCCAGTAGACTCTGAACCGCTACTCCCTAAAGACTACTCCCTTTGTCCCTGTTGGCTTCAACTGAGGTTGCAACCCTGCCCTCTTCTCTCTGCATCTGCTCTAATTCACTATCAGCTGTAAGGAAGGAAATTAGATCAGGGAAAGCGAACAATGAACACACTGTAATTTTTACAATACACTAACAGTAATATTGTGACAAACAGTTCAGCAGTGTAATTCGGTGCCTCTAAACCTCAAGGGGAGTTGAGGACAACATCTGTATTTCAAGAGCTAACAAATGATTTAGAGCATCCGGGGCCTTGGGCACCGGACGTACTTGATAATTGCATGTTGAATGAACAAACAAAAGAATGAATGAGCGAACATGTGAATGGATGAAAGCAGATAGGACTTGAGAAAATCCCAAGGATTATTTTGCATATATTCATCAACAATTCTTTTTATGTACCTGTTGTGAACTATTTTTTTTCTTAATCATTTCAAATCATAAGCCATAAAGACATCTTAAGTAGACCAGAGTATACAACAAAGCACTAGGGTCTTATATCAGAAGAATCCCTTTGAAAGTCAAGGTAGAGTCCCCTAAATATATTTTATTAAAGAAAATGTAGTAAAACATTTTTGAAATCATTAGAAGAGTCCAAATTTAAAATGTATGCAAGATCCTCAGAAACAAAATATACTAACTCACCCACTTTTGCCATATGTATTCTCCAGTGTAATATAACCCAGTGATACAGCGTTTAAAATAGAAGTTATAATGGCATATTAAAAAACCACAACAGAATAATTTTGGAATTGGTTGCACTTTCCACTATTTCTGTTTAAAGTAGAGAAAATTAAATAGCAAAGCTGAAATGAGTGATGTAGCCAGTACGTAATAAGGCAGGCAATCTTGAACAAACTCTGAGCTGTATTTTTAAACACCATTTGGAATGTTTAAATACTGATTCCCCCTATCAAATTATATAAATGTAGGAAAATAAAAATTATATGCAGCACTGTAAGAAACAGAACACTAGGACAAAAAGAAAGAAAAAACTGCCAAAAAATTCTGAAAAAGCTCTTTTATATAAACTGAAAAACACTTTTTAGATACATTTAAAATTCAGGTTATTACTAATTTTATCTTAATCAATATAAATGTTTGCATGTATTTCCTTTCAAAGTGCATAGTCAAGGATATCCTTGGGACCAGCAGTTAGCGTAATGGCTATGTCGCTGGACTCCCACGTAGTCGACCGCGGTTCGAGTCCCGGACCTGATGGCTTAAACTCACGCCGGGCGCGTGTGCGTGCGTGCCCAAGATCCCGAGAGGAGAATGGAGGAGAAGGGATTGCGGCGTGGCCATCCCCCCTGGGGGGTAATTTCTTTCTTTCTGTCTCTCTGTCTCTCTCTGTCTGTCTGGCAAGCGCACGTGCCCTATAGCAAAAAAAAAAACCTCTCCAAAAAAAGAAAAAAAAAAAAAAAAAAGGATATCCTCAATCAGGAAAATAATGGCTTTGGCTTTTTTCAGATAGGAAATGCAATTGAATATTAAGGTTTCCCCTATTATTGCCACATCAGTTCAGCCTGGCATTTGGATTTTATAACACAGCTCTCTGGCAAATCCTCTAAACAATATTGAAATATAAATTACTAATCAGAGCCTAAATAACTCCAGCTAATAACATTTCAAACATCCCTAATTTCCCAGCTCATGATAAGCATGATAAACTCACCTGAGGTAGTAAAAGTCATGCAGATCTCAACTAAATATGGGGAAGAAGACATTCTAGATAATTTCAAATCATGATATAAAACTTTCACTCTTTTTGAAAGTATGTTATCCTGATTATATAAATTTAATGCTGTAATTATTTATATAATAATTATATAAAAATATAATACTATCCATATAAAGATATATTTAAAAGACATAACAGAAAGAAAAACAAAGAAGAAAAGAAAGAAGCAAGGAAGAAAAAGAAAAAAGAAAGGAGAAAAAAATTGCCTCTATTTTTATTTTTGCTATAGGGTTCATGTGCTCACCACAGACACAGAGGAAAGAGAGAGAGGGAGATACAGAAAAGTGATAAATCACCCTCCAGATGGGATGGCCTCACCGCAATCTCTTCTCCTCCATTCTCCTCTTAGGATTATGGGTACTCATGCAAGCCCCACGTGTTTTTTTTTTTTTTTTTTTTTTTTGAGAGGTTTTTGCTATAGGGCGCGTAGACAGACAGAGAGAGACAGAGAGATAGAAAGCAGGAAATCACCCCCCAGGGGGGATGACGCCGCAATCCCTTCTCCTCCATTCTCCTCTCGGGATCTTGGGCACAGCACACGCGCCCGGCGTGAGTTTTAAGCCGCCGGGTCCGGGACTTCGATACGTGGGAGTCGTGACATAGCCATTACGCTAACTGCTGGTCCCAGCCCCACGTGTTTTTCAAGCTATTGAGTCTGGGACTGCACAGTTTGCCGTTTGATTCGGCACCTCAGCCTTCATGCCATCTGCTGGCCCTTTTTTCTAAACCCATCTCAGGATCATACTGTATGTAATCTTGTATTGACTTTATGTTTTAATTTAACATTTTACCTCCCCATGAATATTATTAAATATTCTCCAAGGATATAATTTGCAACGTATTTAACTGTTGCCCTATTTTTGTTTATTTGGGTGATTACCAATCTTTAGTTATAGTAAATACATGACAGTAAATGAAAATAGAAATAAATGTTATATCAATTCTATTTGGGATCCTTTGTATTTCTTGGATCTAGATGTTTGAATGCTTCTCTGATTTGGAAAGTTTTCTTTCAGGATTTCATGGACGAGATTATCAATGCCCTTATTAAATTATTCGCCTTCTGGGATACCAATTATTTGGACATTTGGGCATATTCCCATATATTGTCTTCATTTTGGAAGGTTATTGTTTTCATTCTTTTTGTTGATCTTTTCTACAACAGCGATTTGGTCTTCTAGATCTGAGATTCTGTCTTCTGCATGATTTAGATCCTGTCCACAGCACATTGTAGACAAACTGGCCAAAATCACAAATAAAGATAAGATTCTAAAAATGACAAGAGAGAAACCTCAAGTTATTTACGAAGGTTATCCCATCAGGCTAACATCAGACCTCACAGCAGAAATAATGCAAGCAAGGAAAGAATGGGAGGTTATATTGAAAGCAAGCTTACTATATCCATCAAGATTAATCTTCAAATGGGAAGAAAAGATTAAAATATTCTCAGATAAACAAAGCCTAAAAGAATTTACCAACACCAGACCAGCTCTTCAAGAAGTACTGAAGGAAACACTATACCAGGGAAACTAAAGAATGACAGACAGAAATAAGAGAACAAGAAACAGCCAAGAAAATGGCTGACATAATGGCAGGAAGAAGTCTGGAAATATTGATAATAATGCTGAATGTTAATGTATTAAATTCTCCAATCAAGAGACACAGACTGGCTGAATGGATTGAAAAATAGAAACCGTCTATCTGTTACCTACAAGAAACAAACTTAATGGATAAAGATATACACATACTAAAGGTGAAAGGTTGGAGAAAGGTATTTCCTACAAATAAAAAAAACAAAAAAAGACTGGAGCCATGATACTGATTTCATACAATATAGTCCTTAAGACAAAATATGTAAGATGAGACAAAGAAGGCCATTATATAGTAGTAGAAGGGCTAATTTATCAAGAATATCTAATGCTTATTAATGTCTATGCACCCAACTCAGGAGCACTAAAATAAGTGAAGTCCACTAGATCTAAAAGAAGAGATAGACTACAACACACTAATTGTTGGGGATCTCAACACCCCACTATCTCCTTTGGACAGATCATCTAGACAAAAAATAAGCAAACAGATACAGTATCTAAATGACACCATAAGTCAAATGGTCTTGGCAGATATCTAAAGAACCTTCCACCCCCAAATCATGAAATACACATTTTTCTCACCACCACATGGAATCTCTTCAAAGACTGACCACATGACAGGGCACAAAACTAGCCCTTCCAGATTCAAAGTCATATAAACTATATTCAGCATCTTCTCTAACTGTGATGGAATTAAACTTGATAATAATTTAGAAAAAAATCAAAAATATATAAACATATGGAAACTAAACAACCTATTCCTGAATGACTTCACAACTACTTAAGATACTAAAACTGAAATCAAAAGATTCATTAAAAGCAATAATAATGAGTATACAAGTCTCCATAACCTATGGGACAGTGCAAAAGCAGTCATAAGAGGGAAGTTCATAACAACTAGTGTGTGTAAGAAAAAGATAGAAAGGTAGCAAATGGACAACCCAACATTGTGCCTCAGGGAATTGGGAAAAAAATCCTAAAAAAAAAAAAAAATGCCAGGAGAAAAGAAATAAAAAAGATTAGAGTAGAAATAAATGAAATAGAAAATAAAAATTATACAGAAAATATATGAAAGCACAAGTTGGTTCTTTGAAAATACAAATAAAATTGACACACCATTAGCTAGCCTAATCAAGAAGAAGAGAAAAAGGAATCAGATAAATCAAATTTGCAATGAAACAGTCAATATGACAACAGACAGAATAGAAATATAAAACATTATTAGAGAATACTATGAGCAGCTACACACCAACAAACAAGAAAACCTGAATGAGATGGACAAATTCCTGGACACATATATTCTACCGAGATTGGAACAGGAAGACATAGGAAGCCTGAATAGATCGATAGCAAGCAATGAGATTGAATCAGCAATAAGTAACCTCCCAACAAAGAAATGCCCAGGCCCTGATGGCTTCACTTTTGAATACTACAAAATTTTTAAAAAGTTAACCTTCATTCTACTCTTACTATTTCTAAAGATCCAAAAGATAGGAACTTTCCCAAATTCATTCTATGAAGCCTTTATCACCCTTATTCCCAAAACAGATAAGAAAATAACACACAAAAAAAAGGAAAACAGCAGACTTATATCTCTGATGAATATAGACGCAAAAATTCTCAGCAAGATACTAGCAAATCTTATCCAACAACATATAAAAAAGATTATACATCATGACTAGCTAGACTTTATTCCAGGGATGCAAGAGTGGTTCAACATATGCAAAACCATACATGTAACACACCATATTAACAGAGAGAAAGCTAAAATACATATGATCATACCAATCAATGCAAAAAAGCATTTGATAAAATACAACACTTCTTCGTGATTAAGACTCAGCAAAATTGGCACGGAAAGGACATTTCTCAATGCAATAAAAGCCATCTATGAAAAACCGTAGCTAATATCATGCTGAACAAAAAAGCTTTCTGCTTTTCCACTAAAAACAGATACAAGAGGAGATTGCCCACTTTCTTTAGTTCTTTTAAACTTAGTGCTGAAAGTCCTAGCCAATGAAATCAGAAAAGAGAATAAAATAAAAAGCATTCAAACAGGAAAAGAAGAGATAAAATTATCTCTATTTGCAGATGACAAGATTGTATAAATAGAAGACCCAAAAGTATACATGAAAACGTCTGGAAATGACAAATGAATATTGTAAAGTGACAGGATACAAAATCAACACATAAAAATCAATAAAATTTATATATACAAACAATAAGCAGACTGATGTAGAACTGAAGAAAGTAATCCCATTTACCATAACCACTAAAAATATAGGCTACCTAGGAACAAATCTAACCAAAGAAGACAAAGACTTCTATAAGAAAAACTGTGAGCATGTAAAAAAAAAAAAAGAAAGAAAGAAAGAAAGAAAGAAAGAAAGAAAGAAAGAAAGAAAGAAAGAAGAAAAAGAAATTAAAAATGACACAAAAAAAGTGGTAGGACATCTCATGTTCCTGGATTAGAAGAATTAATATAATCAAAATGGCAATTCTATCCACATTAATCTGTGTATTTAATGTAATCCCAATCAAATTATGAGAGGCATTCTTCACAGATCTAGAAAAGACAATCATAGAAGTTGTCTGGAATCATAAAAGACCCCATATCACCAAAGCAATTCTGTGCAAGATGAATAGAGTAGGAGGCATCACACTCCTTGACCTCAAACTATATTACAAAGCTGTGATAATCAAAACAGCATGCTATTGGCACAAAGACTGACAGGTGGACCAAGGAAACAAAATAGAGACCCCAGAAATAAATCCCAAAACATGCAGTCAACTGATCTTTGACAAAAGGCACGAGTCACTCCAGTGGGAAAAGAAAACCTCTTTAGTAAATGGTGCTGGAAAAACTGGGTATCCATCTGCAGAAAAATGAATCTGGAACCTCATGTCTCACCATTAACCAAAATCAACTCAAAGTGTATCAAGTATTTACCTAAAGGATAAGGAAATGCTCAGTTGGAAAAGTGCTTGCACATCTATGTTTATTGTGGCATTCCTTACAATTACTAAGACATGGA
Source organism: Tupaia tana (assembly GCA_026018925.1). NCBI lineage: Eukaryota > Metazoa > Chordata > Mammalia > Scandentia > Tupaiidae > Tupaia > Tupaia tana. The sequence goes on from JAKSZU010000003.1 coordinate 227,231,191, forward strand.
ACTAACCCACATATCCACAAGGAGATGAATGGATTGAAAAGTGTGGCACATATGCTCTATGGAATACTACTCAGCCATAAAAGAAAAGACCCTGGCATTTAATAGAAAGTGGATGAATATGGGAGATTTACTGCTGAATGAAGGAAGCCAGACTATGAAAGAGAGACTTTGTATGTCTCTACTTAATATATACGAACTATCCACACTCTATGGTGGAAACTGAAAGATTGGGGCATACAGATGCATGGAAAACAGTTATGGATACTGGAGATCATGTGGAAAGAGGCAGAGAGAAGGGGAACAGTGAGAGGAAGGGAATCAAGGACAAAAATAGAGAGGAAAGACATTTATGGGACTCAGAAATGGATAATTAATTATCTGTTGATAATAACATGTACGGTATCTTCAGCTAGACTAGTGTGAAGTGTATTCAAGTCGGGTAAATTCACTTTATAAGTTCTGGTAATGTATATTGATTGAATGCATTAAATAAATAAAATAAGAAAAGAAAGAAATGTTATATTATACTATTAAATTAAAGCACAACATGTAACTGGGTACAATTCAATCTGAATTTATCTCATAGGTTTAAAACATTAAGGAAAATTATTATAAACCTGGCTCTATCTACTCCATTTTCAGATTCCAAAAGTTTGTCAATGTGGCCTCTGATGCCTTCCCTGATGTCATGATGAAGGTGCTAAAAGGTACAGATCAAAGAGTGGAGACTGTAATACTTCACTGGGATTTCACCCAGATTCATCAGAACACTTTAATGACGGTGTCAGAAATCCACCTAACTTGTATAGGACTCAACTCAGGCTCTTCCTTCCTTTACATGCAGATTTTCTCAAGAAACATACTCAAAGTATATAATGACATTAACATTGCTCTCCTGGCTTCTAGACTAATACCATGGTCACAAGGAGTGACCTATATTTAGCACATAGAAAAAATGTATATGAATTCCTAGTGATAATTTTTCTTTTAATTTATAGACATTTATCCACAAGACAAATAATAACAAGAGAGATCACTTTATGCTTCACTTAAAAAAAAAGAAAAATATGGCCAGCTCCATGGTCTAATGGTAGAGCTGGATCTCAAATGGCCAAGTGCGGTTCAAATCCTGGCATGTTTTAGAAATTACCAGGCACATGTGCGTGTGCGTCTGAAATCCTGGCATAACGCAGAGATGGAGAAGAGATTGTGGCATGACCGCACTCCACTTGGGGAGTCCTTTCTCCCTCTCCCTGTCTCTCTGTCTCAGTCCAACAGCACATGTACCCTCTGGCATGTGCTGTTGGGGGCAACAGATGGTGTAATGGTTACATCACTGGACTCCCACAAAGTCAACTGAGGTTCAGGCCCCAGACCTGGCAACTTAAAACTCACGCTGGGCATATGTGCATGCATGCCCAAGATCCTGATAGGAGAATGAAAAAGAAAGGATTGTGGCATGGCCGTTCCCCCTGGGGGGTAATTTCTTCTCTGGGGAGCATACATGCCCTACAGCAAAAATCTCTTTTAAAATTAAAAAAAAAGGAAAAGAAAAGAATAACACCAAAGTAACTGTGCTTAGCAAAGAGAACTTTCTTTCCCCTGTAGGTCAGCAGTCCCCCTTGGGTTAGCTCGGAATTCCAGAGTGCTTTGTCCTCACGGCATCTCCATGTCTACAGTGCTCAGCCCCAGGTAGCAGAGAACCTGAGCACAGTGTAGTTCCCCAGCAAGATGCCATACAGGACTAACACACTTTGTCTGTTTCTGCTTTCACTATCAAAGTCAGTCACAAGCCCACGGTGAACTCTAGAGCAGAGTGCAAGTCTCTGATTATTAGCAGAACCAGATTCCGGCAAGACGTTTCCATACCTGCACTAGAACCCTGCCAGCAGTCCACATGCCACTTCTTGCCTACAGATTTCCTTCTCCCTGTGAATAAAGAGCAAGTGGGCTCCTATACTCAGGCACTCTCTTAACTACTTGGTTGCTCAAATACTCCCATGGTGGTTCAAGGCCAGGCATCTCAGTAGTGTATTGACACTGATGATAATAAATCAAGCACCAGAGATAAGAAATTCCTTAATCAGTTAGGCTTTATCTTGGTTGCATAGCAATGGATGTTTTAGGAGGTGGTTCTACAGTAAATAGAATTCAACTCTGCATCACAATCCACAATCAGATGGATAATGTTGGCAGTATGCACCTCTATCAGATGGGAAAGACACAAACACCCGAATGTAAAATGAAGATAGCTATTATCCTCTGAGCACACTTCCCTTCTCCATAACTCCCCTACACAGTATCCTTGGAGGATCACACAGGTCCGAAGAGGGGTAACATACAACAATAACAACAGAGACATACCATAACACCAGTACACTGTGCATATTACTCACTGATCTTCACATTAACACCTGGAGGTGAGTGCTATTGGTTTCCCCATCCATATGAAGAAACTGAAGCACTGGGAAGGAAGAGCATTGGGTTAGTAGTAGTGGAGACAAAATTCAGACCCAGGTCTCTCACTACATACACTTACACTTGCCAAGGAGCTCTAGGAAAACAACACAGAAAAGCCACTATCCACATCCACAGGGGCAGATCTTAGCCTCGCTTGCCAAGGTGAACACTGAAGCCAAGAATTGGACCTGGGTGGAACACACCCGCACAGCCAAGGGTGTTTCCACTTGGCCAAGCTGCTGCTTGGTCCACTGTCCTAAGACCTACAGACCGAGTCTCTTTCCTGGTTCTCTTTCTGTCCCTAGAGTCAGTGCCATCCCTCTCCCACAGCTTCTCTTTTCATTTCATTTCACTCTCCAGCCCTCTCCCATCCCCACGTAATGCCTTCTGGGACCAGGCAAATGTTGCTTACTGCTCTTGACCTTGTTTTAAAGATCACTTTGTCTACGGTGGACTTTCAGCCCTCCTATGGGAAGCTATTTCATTCAGCCCTTCTTCCTTTAAGAAAAGTGAGTCCCAGAAGCTGATGCTCAGGTCCTGTTACTAGCTGTATTCTATGTTAAGTGCTCATTTGCCCTTGAGATTTCTTAGCTGGCATTAATCTGAGCTCAGTAGATTAAAGCCTACTTTCCTCACATGGGATCCCCTTAGCAGCACTTTCCACATGGAAATGTAGGGGACTCACTGAATTCTTTTCTCTGTGGGCAGCTGAACTGAGTTCAGACACAGGGAACACACAGGGAACAGGACAAAAGATGGTCTCCATGGTACAGAAAATTTCAGATCTGTTCCATGGTGATGGAAGATAATTGCAGTGGCCAAGCTAATGTGGGGCCTTAATGAGCCTCACATTAGTAGATTGACTTCCAACCCTCATTTTACCTAATATGTCTTGTTCCTTATAGAAATTTGGAGCTATTGCCACCACTGGAAGTTTTTGATGAATATGCAGGATTGCTAGAAGCTAAGTAGCATAATTGAATTCACAACTATTTGCTACAGGACTATAATTTAATGGGAGCATTATAATTTACTAAATACCATTTCAGTGGCATTACATCTTATTAATAAAAAAGGGAAATAATGCATGCAGCAATTTTTCTTTATTATTCATCATAGTTTATTATTGAGTGGTTACCTCTAGAGTAAAATGGATGTTATCATTTTAGCTTCCAGATTCAAATATCCTAAGAAGTCAAATTATCATACTTCCATATCTGGTACCTCCAAATCTAGTATCTCCAAATATAATACCTCCAAAATCTAGAACCAGTAAGTTGAGGTCTAATTTCTAGATGTCTCCTTTTAAACAGTCACCAAATGGTTTGCAGCTATCCAGAATAGCTTCTATTTATGTAAACCAATGAACAATAAGAATCATCTTTTTAAGTTCAACTATGTGCCAGTTTTACAGATCTGGGAACACAGTATACATATACAGTTGAGTCTTGAACATACAGATACATAAGTATGCAGGTGGTAGTGGTGGTGTGGATGTGTGCATTCTAATGCAAACAATGGTCTACAATGAAGGTATTATTATGTCTATTTTTAAAGATAAGAAAACTGGAGATCAGAGAGCTCTGAAGTCATCCAGTTAGTCAAGTAGAGAGCCAAGCCTGGGAGCTAGCCCTCTCTAACACCGGAACACTCCGCTTCTGTGGGGTTTCCCACTGGAAACAAAAGAGCTAGTATTTCCCAAGATGAACACACTCTAATCGACAACTTCCTGCAGACTGATTAATGACAGAAATGGTGAAACTCTACCAACAAAACTGGAAAGTCAGCCAAGGGAGGGGCCCCTCTCTCCCTCTGAGCACCTGAGGAGAGGTGAACTGTTTCATCCATTCCCAGAGAAGCATTTTAAAGTATCTATAGGGAGCCACTCATGGTGAGAAGCAGCCCTTTGCATTCAGTCTCCTCCTCTGTGAATATGTGCGTGGCCACAGACTCTTAAAGCAGATCTGCTGAGATTTCATTTCATCGTTCATCTTAGAGTCAGGAGCACACTCAGTACCGGCTCCCCATTTTGGTCACAGAGGGTGAGTTCCGTGGGAACGTGCCGCTTGGCATATGGGAGGAGTGTGCTCTTTTCCCCATGCATATCTGGCTTTCCCACACTCCCCTCTGCTGTCTTTCCCAACAGGCCTCAGCCTTGAAAAAGCACAGGCCACATATTTGGGGTGAGGGTAGCATATTTGGAATACTGCAAGTCTCCAGACAGGCATGGCCAGAGTAGCACACACTGCACGTCCACCCCTCCGAGGCAACATGGAAAAATGCATGTTACCCGGGGTTTCTCAGGCCTGCCAACTTAGTGTCACAAGTGGAGTCAAAATAAGAATGGGGTCACATCATCGTCTTTGTTTACAGCTGTTGCCCGAGTTCCAGGAGCTGGTGTCAAATCGCCCAAACACGCCCCGTTCTAGAAGACCCCTGACTCTCAGATGAGCTTTCATAAACAAGTCCTGTCGCTCATCCCCCAGCCACCGTGGGCTCATCTCCGTACTAAATCCCCTTTATGATACAGCGGGACCCGCACAGAAACTGTTGAAATCAGTTTGTCCCTGCCTCTGAGGTCAGTGAGGCCCTACGTTAGTCCCACCCAAGGCCCAGGGACCTTGAACCAAAAGACAGCTTTGAAACCCTTTCGCCCAAATGTCATCCCAGCAATTCCCCAGTAAAAAAGTAGCCACCGTGCCCTCTAAGCCAGAAAAGGAGCAGCCACCTCCCCAGGCTCCAGTCCACGCCCCAGCTGCCCAGCCCCTGTCCCTGGGCTGCCCAGTCCCCTCCAGCATTCACAGACATCTCCCCTGCAAGCAGCGCTGTCTCTGCGGTCTGTGAAGCTTCCCGGACAGTGCACGTGCTAGTCCTCATTCTGCCTGGTCCCCTGTGGTCACCACCCTGGTGAGTCACGTATCTCAGCTCCACATGTCACCTCCTTAGTATCAGGCGCTGCTTCTGGCTCCGGTACACCCAGCGGCCCTGCCAGCATGTTCTGAGGCAGCTGGCATCCAGGCAGCCTCGGAACCGCACGGCCCCGACGACCCAGTGGTCACACCCACCGCAGCTCAGAAAAGGCCTGCGCCGAGTACGCCCCCCACAGGCAACAAGCAGTCCTGCCGCGCTTCCACAGGTGCCGCCTCAGTTGTCACTTTAGGAGGCCCGTGTCGCACATGCTGGGGGGCAGGTGGGGGCCAGCACAACCAGCCAGGAAAAAAGACAGGGACACACTGAATGAAGAGCTGCAGAAATGAAGACAGTGCAGAGGCAGAGGGGGCTCAAGGAAGCGTAACCTGGGTAGAAGCCCTAGCTCTGCTGTCAGCCTCCGGGGCGGTGGTCAGCAGGTGATTGGGTTCCTGTGTCTTGGGTTTCCAGGCTGGATTCCAATGACTCTTAGATCCCATTTAACTCTGCAAGCCTAGGGCCTTGAGGCCCCAAGATAATGTCTTTCGAGTAACAGGTAGAATGAAGTTTGGGGTCAGCAGATGGCATAATGGTTACGTTGCTGGACTCCCACATAGTTGACCACAGTTCAAGTCCTGAACACAGCAGCTTAAAACTCACGCCGCCATGTGCATGCGTGCCCAAATTCCCCAGAGGAGAATGGAAGAGAAGGGATTGTGGCGTGGCCATCCCCCCTGGAGAGTGATTTCTCACTTTCTGTCTCTCTGTCTCTCTGGCAAGCGCACATGCCCTATAGCAAAAATCTCTCTTTCTTTAAAAAAAAAAAAAATGAAATTCGTGAGCGTGGCCAAGGTCTAGACAATCTAGTTCAACAATCAGTGCCCATGTGAGGGAGGGCACTGATGCTGAAAGATGCCACTGGTAACACATTAAGAAAGAATGAGGGGCAGGGGAGGTTCAGGCTGAAATTTAGTATTCAATTTGAACTGATATATTATTCAATATAAATTGAAATTTAGTGCAGGTTGAGAATCCCTAATCTTAAAATCTAAATCTGAAGTACACCAAAATCTAAGTTTTTTGAGTGGAAAATTTCATGTGGCCTCATGTGCTGGGTGGCAGTCAAAATGCTGCAGTACTGGATTATTGTCCAGAATTACCTTCAGGCTGTGTGTATAAATGTAAATAATATAAATATCAAACATTTGTTCATTTTGTATTTGGACGTGGATTCCATTCTCAAGATATCTCAATATGGATATCCAAATATTCCAGAATTTTAAAAAAATCTGACATTCTTTTGGTCTCAAGCACTTCAGATAAGGGATACTCAGCCTGTGTGTGTGTGTGTGCTGGGAGGTGAGGAGAGATGGCCTTTCACATTAACAGAAATAATTATTTAACTAGTAACTTATGTCAGATAAGTTATTTGGCAAGTGGGAGAGGAAATCAGGATCTTTCAAAGGGTCTTTCTCCCTTCTTATTTCAAAATTTTTCCAACAGGATCAGATATTTAAAAAGTTAAAATAAGGACCAGCAGGTAGTGTGGTGGTTAAGGTGCTGGACTCCCACACAGTAGATGACAGTTCAAATCCCAGACATGGTGACTTGCTCTCTCACTTACCCTCCCTCTCTTTCTCTCTGTCTCTCTCTGGTGATGATAAATTTAAAAGAATAATAATTAATAAGATAAAATAAATAATTCTAAAAATATTAAAATAGAGCTGGCCCCATGGTGCAGTGGTTAGGCTCTGCATAGAGGAAGCCAGATCCCATGTGGCTGACCAGGGCTCAAGCCTGGCCCTGCAGGCTTCACACTCGGCTCATGTGCCCTTGTTCAAGACCCCGACATGATGGGGAATTCGGGGAGAAGGAGTGCAGTGTGGCCAGAGTCCATGGCAGGAGGAAGACGGTGGTGGCAGGGGGCATGCTTTCTTCCTCTCTCTCCTGCATGCACATGTATTCTCTATCATGAATAAAAATAAATAAAATAAATTTAAAATTAAAATAATAAAACAAAATAAATGCATGGGAAGAAAACATGAGTGATATTTTATAACCTTATGGCAAAAAAGGCTTTCCAAATATGCCTAAATAATAAAGAATAAACAGGAAGAAAAAATTACTCAACTTCAAATACAGGTTTTATGCATGTAAATATGTTTACACAAAAGTAAAACAACAAATCTTTTAAGACAAATGGCAAACTAGAAGAAGTGTGTTTGAGGCATATGTTAACAGTCAAAGAATTGATGTCTACACTATATAAACACCCAGGCTTCCACATCAGACAGTTCCAGGACCTGACTGCTCTACCTTCTCTGTGAAGATGTGAAAGGCATCCTCTGGAGTTTTGCGGTGTATAAGCCTGAGACTGAAACAAAAATTGAAAAACATGTTTGGGACGTGTTTAGTGAGAAAGAGGCTGCTGTTGATGCTAGACCTAAATGGACTTCACTGAGGTCAGGGGACCAAGGCGCTCCTCGTGGGAAAGGAGTAGGAACTGGAGAAAGGACTTGGAGGGAGAGAGACGAAAGGTTCAGCAGAGCGGGCCGAGCAGCAGAAGGAATGTTTGAACCTGATGAGAAGACCAGGCAGGGAAAATCGCCAACCATGGGACCAGCAAATAGGTGTTTAAGCAGAGGGAAGTCTGACACGTGACGTCAAGGCATCTTGTACATGCTCATCCCAGTGTGGGAAAGTGCTGTGTCCTACCAGTCAGTTGGTGGGACTCAGCTCAGATGTTGAGGCCCAGCTCCGCTTCTGTGGGAAGAAGGAGCCCAGCACATACAGAGGGTGAGGCAGAAAGTCAGTTGTGAGAATTTAGAGGAAGCAGGACCTCAGGGCAGAAAGCGGCCACTAGAAATGTAAACATCCCCAGTCCCAACCTCAAAATTCCCAGAGGTATTTTAAGGAATCAATGAAAGGAATTGGAGTGATGCCAACCCTCATGTCAACCTTAAGGAACAACATGACTTTTAACAAATTAGAGGATTATAAACATCAAGAGACCAATATCTAGTTTACATATGAAAAAAAATACTTCAATCACACTAATAATTCAAATTAAAGCAAAGATATTCTTAGCTAATATGGTCAAAATCCAGGTATGTTTTGGAAGGAGTTTATATTCTCACTAGTAAGAGTGAAAAGACCTGGTCACACTGGGGAGATAGGAGAAGTTTCAGGAATATAAGACATTTGTGATGAGGCAAAGCTAACCCCGGCTAATTTCTACTCAGATTCACTTTAATAAAGTTTAGAAACAAGCCACAAGAGATTTCTGCTTTGGGGAAAATGGAGCAGACATACTTTTCACAATTTCTCCACAAACAACAACTAGACACTGGGCCTTACATATAAGATGGAAATAAGAGGGCTCTGAAAGGTGAAGAGAAGGCAGGTCAGCTGGGACACTGGACCCCGACCCCCCCAGGTGTGTATTTTGCCTCATATATTCCAGTCTTGAACTGAAGAAGTTGGAACATGGAAATGCCAAGATAAAGGGAAAAAAAAAAAAAAAAAAAAAAAAGTCCCTCAAGAAGGCTGGTCTGGTCTCTCTAGGTAGAGGTTCTAGAAAGTGGCAGTATACAGAGACAAAAACCTTCAGATACTACGTGCTCTATTCCAGCCAGACAGCACAAGAAAATCTGCTGTGACCTCACCCTGATCCCTGCCAGCAATGGCTGAGCACTGGGGCTAGACCTCCGCCCTCGCCAGCTGGAACCAGGCACCCACAGCCCTGGCTAGGAAAGTACTAAAAGGAGGAGACTTCCAGCCCATCAGGAGTAAGGAGCTCCTCTGCTCCAAGCCTCTCCCCGAGAGCCTGGTTTTTCCTCTCCATCTCACAGTAACTAAGTGCCCCCTGCCCATTACAGGGGTGGCATCAGAGTCCTAAAAGAGATTCAGAAATTTTACCAATGCCCAGTGATTAAGAAGACCCCACCTCTCGGTTCGATGGGGGCCACATGGGAGCAGCAATGAGGCCTTCTACCCCTCATTCTGGGTGCCATCAGAGAGGCCTAGAGGAGAACCAGAAAGCCCACCTACATTCAGGGACCAGAAGCCAAGCCATCGCCCTACTTGTGTGTCGCTGGAGGCAGAATGGTGATCCTGGACTTCTTTCCTCACCTGATGGGAATGAAGCAGTGTCACTTCCCCCTTCCCTGGGGGAGTATGTTACAGGAAGCCAAATAAAACAGAAGATTTAAATGAGATTCAAGATGTCATAACAGAATTTTTTAAATATCCAGGTTTCCATTAAAAGTGACTCATCATACTAAAGAAACAGGATGATCTCAAACAGAGTGAGAAAAGAAGGCAGTGCCTACATGAAGATGATAGAGAAAGTGGAATTACCTAACATAGATTTAAAAGCAGTCATTTTTAAAATGCTTCGAGAAGCTGTGTCCTTGCTTGAAACAAATTAAAGATAGAAAGCCTCAGTAAAGAAATAGAAGATATAAAAAGGAACCGAATGGAAATATTTAAACTGAAAACTACAATAAGGAAAAAAAAATTCAATGAAAGTGACTGCAAAATAGAAGGAAACAATGAACTTGAAAGTGGAACAAAAGACAATTTGAACAAGAAAGAAAGTAGACTGAATAGGGGGGAAAAAAGTGAACAGATCACTAGGGACCTAAGGAGGTATTACATGAGATCTAACATTCTTGTCATTAACATCCCAGAAAAAATGAACAAGCGTATTAGCAGAAAAGGTACTTGAGGAAATAATGGCAGAAGACATCTCAAATTTGGCAAAAGAGACAAACCTATATGTCCAATTTATTGAGCAAACCCCAAATACGATAAACACTAAAAATCCAAACCTATGAAAATACCAAAGAAAAATCTTGAAAGCAAGATATAAACACTACCTGACCTATCAGAGAAAAATAATTTTATCATGGCAATTCCTCTTTAAAAAAGAAGGAGAAGAACAAAGAAGGAGGAGGATGAACGGAGACCAAAATGGTGATATAAGTTTTTGTAGTGCTGGGAGGGAATGGCCAATCCAGAACTCTATACGTAACAAAAAAAGGATCCGTACGAAAGAAGGGAAAATCAAGATACTCTAGACAAAGGAAAGTGAAGAGAATTTGTCATTCAAAGAAATCTATCTTAAAAGAACGACAGAAGAAAGTTCTTCAAACAGAAAGGAGATGACAAGAGGATGAATCTCAGAACTTCAGAGAAAGAATGCAGATAGAGCAGAAAATGTGTACATGAAATACATTTTTCTTCTTCTTTTGACTTTCTTCATTTATGTTTGACAGTTTACTCAAAAATATACATACAAAAAATACATAGCAACATTTGATACCATACTAAATTCATGTAGAGAAAATATTTAAGGTAACTGTATTTTATGGGGAAGGATAAAGGGAGGTAAAATTTCTTCACTCCAACTGATTAAATACTGACCATTGATAAATACATACAGACAAATTTATTTAAAAATAATATATAGGATATATATTAAAGATACGTATCTAATACCTTTAGTATAATAATAAGGCAGAATATCAGCAAAGATATAGATGAGCTTAAATAAAACCATCAACTAACAGAATCTAAATGACATTTATAAAACACTTCTCCCCCATTCCCGCCTCCCCAAAAACAAACAAACAAATAAAAACAGTAGCATACACATTCTTTTTAAGCACCCACAAAACCCAAGCTAACGTAGACTATATCCTAGGCTACAAAAATATATACATATAAACTTAGCACACAAAAAAGTGAAATCCTACAGAATGTATTCTCTGTTCACAATCAAACCAAACCAGAAATCAGGAACAAAAGTATAAGTGAAAAAAACTCAAAGTACTTAGAAACTAAATAATACACAGGTCAAAGTCTCAAACAAAATTATAAAAATATGTTAGGCTAAATGAAAATCTTACAACTTAACAAAATGTATGATGTGCAGCTAAAACAGTTCTGCAAGGAAAATTGATAGTAGTAGATGTTTGCTTTAGAAAAGAAAAATGTGATAAATTAGTAATCTAAACTCCTACCTCAACCTAGAAAGGGGATATCAAACTATACCCAAAGCAAGCAAAAGAAAAGATATGATAATGATAAGAACAAAATTTTAAAAGGATTCAACATGACACAGTGACATGGCACAGAGGTAATGTACCACTCAAGAGATACTGAATACCACACAGTGTCCATGGTTTGAGTCCCAGATCTGGTTAGCCTGACACACTGAGCATGTGCATGAGTGCCTGGGATCCAATAGGCTAGAGGACTAAAGAAAGGGGATTGTGGTGTGATCAAACACTGTGGAGGGTGTTCATCTATCTCTCAGTCTCTCCTTCTCTCTCCTGTGCATACATACACACCCTATTATGAATAAAGAAAATTAAAATACAATAAGTTAAAAGGACTGAGTATAATAAATATAGAATACATCTCACCAGACAATACAAGCCAGAAGACAGTGGAGAGTCATATTAAAATGATCAAAAAGTTGTCAGCTGGGACCAGCAGATGGCTAGTGGTTATGTTGTTGTACTCCTAGATAGCCAAATGAGTCCTGGATCCAGCAACTTGAAACTCATGCTGGGCACGTGTGCATGTGTGTCCAAGATCCCGAAAGGAGAACAGAGGAAAAGGGGTTGCAGCATAGCCATACCCCCACTCCGGAGGTGATTTCTCCCTTTCTGTTTTTCTGTCTCTCTGGTGAATGCATGTCACAAAAATCTCTCTTCAAAAAAAAAAAAATTAAAATTCTTTATCCAGCAAAAAAAGCATTTTTAAAGTGAACATAAAATGAAGACACTTTTGAAACAAAATATGAGATAATTTCCTACCATTAGCGTAGCTGTATAAGACATTTTTAAGTATTTTTTTATTCTTCAAAAGCATGAAAATAATACCAGATGAAAATGTAGATATATCAAAAAATGTGGGAAATGGTAAACATGCGGCTATTTATAAAACATATTTTGATCACTTTTAACATCTAGAAAAGGTAATTACTTTAAACGACAACAACAAAACAATAGAAATAAAAGGTATAAAAAATAATGTTCCAAGGAAAAGAAGGTGGTTTTTGAAAGTATACAGTAGTAAGGTTCTTACTTTAAAACTGAAGTGAAAAAACATTATTTGAATATGGACTGTGATAAATTAAAATTGAATAGTGTTAGTCATAGAGCAACCACTTAAACAAACAAATATGAACAGCAAAGAGGAGAAACTATTAATCCAATAGTATAGATAAAATGGATTAATTAAAAAGGTTTACTTCATCCATGAAAAATAGAAATAAGGCAAAGAGTATTAAAAAAAAGGGAAAATAGTTAACAAATATCAAAAGAGTAGGCTTTTTTTAGCCTTATTTTTTTTTTTTTTTTTTTTTTTTTTTTTTTGTGTCATAGGGCATATGTGCTCACCAGAGAGGAAGGAAACAAAGAGATACAGAGAGAAGGAAAGTGAGAAATCACTTCCTGAGGGGATGGCCACACTGCAATCCCTTCCTCTCCCTTCTTATCTCTGGATTTTGGTTATGCATGCACATGTGCCCAGCATGATTTTCAAATCACCAACTCTAGGACTCAAATCACAGTCAGCTATGTAGTAGTCCTGCACCTTAGCCATTCTGCCACTTGCTGGTCCACTGGAGAATAGTTTTAAACCCAAACATATACATTAAATGTAAATGGAAAAAAACTCCCCAATTAAAGACAGAGATTTGTTAGATGGAAATAAAAGAAAAAATGAGACTCAACTATATTCTACCTGTAATAATTCTAAATTATTGATAAATAAGAAGACAAAGATAGATTGGAAGTAAAACAGTAAGACAAATACATAATGCAAATACTAATCAAACGAATCTGAAGCCACTGTGTTAATATTAAAGTAATAGTTCAAAATAAGGGCTATTATTGGGGGTTGACAGGGATATATTAAAATTATAAGCACCGAGAACCAGCAGTTAGCGTAATGGCTATGTCGCTGGACTCCCACGTAGTCGACCACAGTTCACGTCCCAGACTCAGTGGCTTAAAATTTATGCTGGGCGCATGTGCGTGCATGCCCAAGATCCCGAGAGGAGAATGGAGGAGAAGGGATTGCGGCGTGACCATCCCCCATGGGGGGTGATTTCTCGCTTTCTGTCTCTATGTCTCTCTCTCTCTCTCTCTCTCTGGTGAGCACATGCGCCCTATAGCAAAAACCTCTCTTAAAAAAAAAAATATTATAAGCACCCTTGGGATCAGCAGTTAGCATAATGGCTATGTTGCTGAACTCCCATGTAGTCGACCGCAGTTCGAGTCCCAGATTCAGTGGCTTAAACTCACGCCTGGCGCGTGTGCGTGTGTGCCCAAGATCCCCAGAGGAGAATGGAGGAGAAGGGATTGTGGCGTGGCCATCCCCCCGGGGCAGGGGGGGGTGATTTCTTGCTTTCTGTCTCTCTGTCTCTCTCTCTCTCTTTCTGGTGAGTGCACACGCCCTATAGCAAAAACCTCTCCAAAAAAATAAATTAAAAAAATAAATAAATAATTATAAACACCCAAATGTGCAGGCATGTAGTGAAAATGTTTTGATGTGAGTGGAGCCAAAAATATAAGGAACTAGAAAGAGGAATGGGTGAATTTGTAATTGCCATTGGGTATTTCAATACTCCTTTACAAGAATTTATCAAGCAGCTAAAAAAAATAAATAAATAAGCATATGGAAGATCGAACAAAACTATAAACCAACTTGACCTAATTGATATCCAGAGAAAATTCAACAACAGTACATGACAAACTCTTGAAGTGCACATGGACCCTTCAAAAGATAGATCAGATGATGAGCCGTAAGATAAGTCTTAACAAACTGAAGAGAATTGAAATCGTACAGCGTACCTTTTCTAGGCACAGTAAAGTTAAACTAGAAATCAAAAAAAAAATAGAAATATATCTGAAAGAACCATCAATATTTGGAAATTGCATTACATACCTACAAATAACCCATGAGACAAAGAAGAAACTAAATGAAAATTAAGAAATATTGGGAACTGAACAATAATTAAAGTCAACATATTAAAATATCTGGATTGCTAAAATAGTATTTAAAGAACATTTCATAGCATTAAATGGTTGTATTAGGAAAGAAGAAAGATCTTAAGTAAATAATTTTATTTTCTACCTCAAAATTTTTTTTAAAAAGTCAACTTAATTCAAGTAAATAAGGATAATTATTTTTAAGAGAGATTTTTGCTATAGGGTGCATGCACTTGCCAGAGAGAGAGATCGGAAGCAAGAAATCACCTCCCAGGGTTGATGGCCATGCCACAATCCATTCTCCTCCATTCTCCTCTTAGGATCTTGGACACACATGCACACGTGCCCAGTGTGAGTTTTAAACCGCTGGATCCAGGACTCCAATCATGATCAACTATGTGGGAGTTCAGCAATATAACCATTATGCCATCTGATGGTCCCAGGACAAAATATTTTTGAATAAAAATAAGTAAAATTGAAAACTGGAAAGAAAATCAGCATCAGTTTCAGCTCAGGTGGATATTTCTTTAGGCCAAGTTTCCATCTGCATAATCCATGCACTGGGGTTTGAGACCTGCAGACGCTTTCCGATCTCCCCACCCTCGCTTTAAAAAAAAAATAAAAGAAACTATTTTTTTAATTTAACTTTCTTTCTTTCTTTCTTTTTCTTTCTTTCTTTCTTTCTTTCTTTCTTTCTTTCTTTCTTTCTTTCTTTCTTTCTTTAAATTTGACCAGAGAGAGACAGAGCTACAGAGAGAGAGGTAAAATGAGAAAGCAATCCACCAGATCTGGGACTCAAGCTGCAGTTGTCATGTGGGAGTCCACGCCACCTGCCACACCCCCTGTTTTAGAATGTAAATAGGAAATAACAAATTAAAAAAAAAAAAAAAAAAAAAAAAAAAAAAAAAAAAAAGAAAGTCAGTGAAAAAACTGGTTTTGTGAAAATATCAATATATTTGATAAATTTCTAGCTAGGCTGACCAGAAAATAGAGAATGCACCAAATACAATCCTAGGAATGATAACTAGGATCACTACTCCAATACAAAAAAGATAAGTTAAAAAAGTGAATAATTTTATAGCATTAAATTTGACAACTTAAATGAAATAAAAACAGTTCTCAAAAAATAGAAAGTATCCATACTTAAATGAGAAGAAATAGAATACTTGAAACATATATTTGAAACCCTATATTCAAATCGCTGTTGAAATTACATTTATAGTTGAAAAGCTTTCCCACATATAAAATTCCAGGCTCAGATGGCTTTATTTGTGAGTCCCATCAAACGTGTAAGAATAACATAATACCAGTTCTACGCATACTCTCACACAATCGTTTTTACAAATGCAAGGAGCATAGCCTCACTCATTTTAGTTATTTTAGTACTGTTAAACCAAACTCTTTTGGCCTGAAATGGCCTCTGTTACTCTCACACTTGGGTTCCTATGGGCAAACCAAAATCACACACATTCCTCGGTTTCCTATCTGTTCCCTGTAACGGCTGCTGAGTTACAGCCCATCACAGTAGCCGCACTTCGGTCAGTCACAGAAAGCCCGCCTTCTGGACTATCACGCAGACTGACATGGAGCTGTAATCATTCCAGTCCTCTACCTCATTCCCTCACGTCTGTCCGTCACTCTTCCTTTCTGGAACATAAATATCACTCACCCACAAGCTACCCAGAGTTCCTTGGAAAGCATTCCAGGGGCTGCCTGATTCAAATTGCCCTTTATTCAGTTAAACTCTGTTAAAATATGGTTTGTCTAAAAATTTATTTTTTTACAATGCCAAAATTGAACAACGGCATTATTCAAAAAAACTACATACTAATAACCCTCATGAGCATAGATACAAAAAGGCCTCCATTCCATACCAGTTTCCGAAGTGTCTCTAATCACTCCCCACAGCTGCAGGTATACCTTCCTGTCACTAATTGTGAACCCCTGTCTACACCTTCGGCTTGGGCAGAGCGTTACAGAGAGTAGCCAGAGCCCTCACCTGTGGGGTAGCAGTAAGTATGTCTGCACTCTTTGGATGCACAGCCAAAATCAAATTACACCTGAAAGTCATCTTCTCTGCTGCCTTTGTTCCCACCACGTGTGCGCGCGCGTGCACACACACGTTGCAGCAATGACCTTTTGCTTTTTTTTTATTGTTTTGTGTTAATCCTTAGCTTTTGATATTGACTCCAGTGTTGGATTTCTTCAACTCAGCCTCATTTTTCACATTTCAAGAACATACTCTTTCACATATTTTTTATATAAGCTTTCCTTTTGGGTCAGTCCTCCAACTCTGATTGTAAATGATTTCCCCCTGAAATCTGACTGGTAGCAGGATCAAAGTTTTTATTAGATAAAAAGATAATAATCTGAGCTCTGAGACCTATTAATATTGCCTTAGATTCAGGTCTATATCTCAAGCTAAGCTTCTCTTCTAGGGGAAAAATGGAGCTAATAGTTTTCTTTTTTTTTCTTTTAAATTAATTAATTTATTATTATTATTATCATCATCATTATTCAATATGACCAGAGAAACAGAGAGAGAGAAAAGCATGTTGCCAGGTCCAGGATTCGAACTGTGGTCAGCCAAGTGGAAGTTCAGTTCCTTAACCACCATGCCACCTGCCGGCCCCTGATAGTTTTCTTAAAGAATCATTTTGAAAGATCAAATAAGAAAAGACACTGAGACCAAATGAGAGGGGAAAGTACGTGGAGATGGTTTTGTGAATGGTGATGTACAATTGCCCAGAACCGTTGCGTGATCGTAGCAGAGTACGGTGCACACTCGCAGAGGCGGGTAGGAATTACTCTTGGGAATAAGAGCTGAGGTAGATGATGCTTGCATAAGCCACGTCTTTCCGGTGCCTTGTTTCTTTGTTTGCTGGGACATTTCCACCAGGATCTATGCTTCTTGGGACTCTCCTGTGGAAGTCGTTTGCGGACTGGGAAGAAGTTAGGTTGCTCCAGAAAGACCGCAGCAGAGTCTCCTAGGAGCCCCTGATGCTGCTCATCAAGGACTGTGCTCACTTCAGATTCGGTCACGAGTCCTCCTGGGCCACCCGGAAGTTAGGAATGGGGGCTACAAACCCACAGGAGGGCTGGGTTCTTGCTCCCAGCTTCTCACAGCGATTCTCACGGTCACCCCTATTCAGGTCTATATTCAAGAAAGGCAATTTTTCCTGATTTTTTTAAACATTATAATCAACAATGTGAACTATCATACCCAACCCACCCACACATTGTCACTTCAACACAAACCACCAAATCGCAAAACGTGGTTGAAGACAAAGATGATTTCTAAATTACCTCCCAAGATTCTTTAAAATGCCTGACTGTAAACAAAGAGACTGAACATTTTCAGATGATTGTCGATGGCCAAGATGCTTACTATTGGATCGCTTCCTGAATTTTCTGTGCAAAAACATCAAGTTTTAAAATAAGAACTACCGTATACATGCACACACACACACACGCACACACACACACCTTTCCAAATGCACCTCATGACATTAGATTAATTTGCTGTGCACCTCAGGCAATTATATTAGTGGCAAAGCTATTCTTCAGCCCTCGGCCCCTAGCAGGCACTATAATTAGAAGCCGCGTCCCCACAGACAAAACCTCTGCAGACTGGAAGGCAGAACCCAGCGCATTGGCCCCAGCACCTCTGCCTCTCTCTGTGTGCCGAGGACGAGGCAAATGTGCACTTGGAAAATTAACACAGCCAGAGAGGAAACGTCCCACAGGGCGAATCAATACCCTGCAAAGGATAATGGGATCCCTGTTCAGGCAGCTGTGTCCCGCCACCTCCCATTAGCACCTGTCAGCCAGAGCAGCCAGGGCGGTGGACGGGCAGCGCGCAGCGCAGCTCAGTTCTGGGGATGATCATTAGCTCCAGCCGGTGCCGAGGCACCCCACGCTGCCAAATAGTGTCCTTTTCTCCTTAAATGCAGACAAACAATGACTTCTCCGCTAATAGCTGGCGCAGACCTTGTTAATCTTTTTTGTTTCACTTCTGTTTTGCCCTGTGCACAGTGTGTAAGAAGAGACAGACTGGAAGGTAGGAATTAGGTTATTCAAGTTAATTTCAGGACGTGCTCTTCTCAGAGGCTTAGACCCCATCTGAGCTGGCCTGAGTCACTTAGAGGTAATCACAGGACGGAAATAACACTCCACTGATCACGTCAGTGGGTTAGTGATCAATATCTACCCTTTGGGGCTTTTTAATAACCATTTGCTAGAAAGGTGGCCGATTTCACGAGACTCAGAGTCTCCCCCTCCGTCCCCTTCCCTCTTCTGTCCCTTCCTTCCTCCCTCCCTTTCTTCCTTCCATCCTTTATTCTCCCTTTTCCCCCCCTCTATCCTCCTTGCAAAGTAGAAATGAGCAGCCATTGCAAAGAAAACTTGACAAAAAGTCACACTCAATCCTGAAAAGGGGTAATATTTTTAAGTTATTCATTTATTTTCTATGAGAGAAAGACAAGTGCCTCTACCAGACTCGTCACTTTTGACGCCCCCAGACTCACTCATCCTATATGATAGGTGTGCACAGAGCACCCAGGGTGCTCAGGGGGTCCCAAGACCAGACCAGGGATCTTTCCTCCGCGGGTCAGCTGCATGACCACTGCACCACCACCGGTCCTGGTTTTTGAAAGAAGTGCTGTTGCAGAGCTGGGAGTGTGCACAAGTCTGCGGAGGACCTGAAACGGGAGTCTGGGAGCACACCAGGCACCACTCACTTGCCCTGTCTATAGGTCAGACTGCTTTATAAATGACTGGGGCAGGAATTCTATCATATTCCAAAAATTCACAGTGAATTGTGATTTTTACCCAGGTATCTTATATCCTACCCAAGAAAATTGCAAAGATAGCTTTAAACTAAACCAGCATGTCTTTTTTATTTTTCTCTGGTTTCCACTTAACAGTACTTGTAGATGGACTCAGGCAAGCCAGTTGGTTTCATCAGAGGGAGAGCAGCCAAATCAGAATGTCTTGCACAGTTACTATTCCATCCCTCTCCCCCTCATATATTCAATCATGCGATTATTCACAAATACATCCTGAGCACCTACTTGGTGTAAGTATTGGCATGCCAAAGGAGGCCTCAGTGTTTAGTTGAAGGAAGGGAAGAGAAGTTTAAGGGGGGGAAGGTACTCAGTCTAGTGATTTCTCAGGAACCACAGAGATCAGAAACCAAAATTCCTCAGAACTGCTGCCTAATGATTTGAATAAGCTCCAGATCCAGCCCCTTTTTGCCATAAAAGGTTCAGCTTCTAGAGCATCTAGAAATTTTTACTTCCTATGTAAAAAGTAATGCACATCCATTCTAGAAAATATAAGTAAGGGAAAAAATATAATGCCTGTAATCATTATCCAGAACTGTTGGTAAATATCATGTGTTTGTGTGTGTGTGTGTTTGTGTGTGTGTGTGTGTGTGTGTGTGTGTGTGTGTATTTTCTTGAGCCATGTTGCTTGAACCATTTGAAACTGCCAATATTAAACCATTTGGACACACAAAATAACCATTTCATATGGCTCAACCTCATATTGTAGCTAGATTTATCAACATGGGCATATTGCATACATATTTACATCCTAATTTTCTCATTTAACTATACAGCATGAACTCCTCAGACATTAAACATTTTAACAGATTAAAGTTAAACAAATTAAACCAACAAACAGCCAATGGCTCACCATTTTTTATTATATGAAGGTAAAAATAAATGCTTAATTATGACAGAGTACTTAAAATCTTTCTGATTTCCCATGTGTTCACAATGTTGCGAAAGCCTCACCTGTCAAGCCCCTCCCAGCCATGCCTTCGAAGCTTTGGAGTCGAAAATGAAAGAGGCACAGATGTGCTCTCAAGGTGAGAGCAAACATGACCGCTTGGCATTTTGTAAATTAAATTCAGGTTTTAAATAACACCTATAAATCAAAAAGTGTTAGTTCACTTGACCTGGTATCCCCCAGAATTAATTCTTGCAACCAACAGCTTATACGACCTGAATATTTACAAGCCCCCATCACTAAGATCCTATTTGTTGAAAAACACGCTTCCTGCTTCGATAACATCAGTACATGTGGGCATGCTGACCCCGCCATGGACCCAGAATTAACAGCACTATTGGCCGTGTAAGTTCACATCCACCCCAGCGACCCTCATGTCTAAGGCTGGGAGAAAAAGAAGAGGGTCTTATCAAGTCAAACACTGAGAAAAACATTAATTTAGAAAGCATTTCTGGGATCACTCACTTGCAAATCTGAGCTAGAACAAATGCCTCTTCTTCATGAAAGCAGAAGCTTCAGGAGGTAACAATAGGGGAAACACTGCAAACCCCATGCAGCCCCGTGTTCCCCAGGAAATCTTCTATCGGCATGAATCACCAGCCATCCAGATGCCTGGTCGTGTCTCACCACGCACAGGACAGAAATCAATTTAGGAAACCCCCACAAATGCCACACCAGTTCAAAATCATAAAAATGGTGGAAATGAGAAGTCCAATGGTAGATTTTAGTGCTTGCAATAATGTTTTCTAATGGTTAAAAGGAAACATGAAATGTTTTCATTGGATTTCAATTCTAAAAGACTAGAGCAAAGAGTTTTATAAGTGGTTTTGCCTTAGAAACTTCTCTAGGTTCCAATTTGAGTGGGAAAGTGTTTATTTGCTGAGTTGACATCACTCTATATGCCCTTGTACCTGGAGACATACTACCAAATAGCCCAAAACCTCTGTCACCTGTGCTTTCTCACTCTCTTTAAGCCCTACTCTCGATTTTCCATGTTTCAGGCAACACAAATTTTCTTTAAAAACTTCTGAGTTTGCTCTGGTTCCATTGAACTTATTTTGTGCTGTTTCAGTGTCCCATCCAGATGTGGGAGGTGGAAGCCAGCTGTTTGTAAATAGAAGTCAGCAACTGAGAAAGGACTGTAATAAACTCCGCTTCGCAAGATCTTGTGTTTGAGATTGCAGGGAGCTTTGCAAACTTCCAAGTATTATTTCCTTTGTTGTATTAGGAAGAAAAGCGGGGCACCACCTGTCTAAGGTAGTAAGTTAGTTGCAAAGTCAGCAGTAAAAGCTATGGGTCCTCAGTCTTCTTTGCAAGCCCCTAAGTCGAGGTCCTATTAGTGATGCCAAGTGGAGAGATTACAGAGATCCCCCCAACCTCCATCCCAACAGCACGCACGTAAAACCCTTGCGAGCACATGGAAATCATTGGCAGTTCTGGGGAAAGTCTTCTGCTGTCCGTGAGATGATTGATCACATATTCGTGGCTGGAGAATAAACAGACCCAAAGATGTAGCAGTCGCCACCTTTTGCCATCATTCCAAAAAGAGTAGTAAACGGGGGATCCTAGAAACCAGCCTCCTACACGGGTCCAGCTGCTTCTCTGCCCACCCTCCACCAAGCACTCAATACTAATTATATTTTTAAATGTCAAATGCTATTTATTTTGACATTAAAAAAAAGTGTCTTTGGAGAGACAAAACAGTGTCTTTAAAGATGAACAATCCTGTGGGAAATGTTAACGCTTTAAAAGTCAAAGTATACCGCGCCTTTTGCCAAACTGGTGGGTTTGAAGTTTTCTGCAGGAACAAGACGTCCCTGTGGCCTCAGAGGCAATGTTCCCATACATTAGTCAGAAGTTAAAGGGGCAGAGATCTTGCTAGTTTCTAGAAGTGACAGAGGTCGTACGAATGAGCACAGGCAATCACAGGCATGTCCTGGAAAATCAATACATGCTGCATCCTTGTTTTGTTTTTCAACAAATGTATCAAATTAAACACAAAGCCAATTTGCCCTACGGATAATTCACTCTCTTGGGTCAGCCTTCTGTTTTGGTAAATGGCTCTTACAGACACCCAGACACACCGCTGCATCTACGGGCTGTTCATCATGGCTGCTTTCATGCTACCCAGAGTTTGGGAGTCAAGACGGAGGATTTGTGGCCTACAAAAGCTAAACATTTTCTTTCTTGTCTTAAAATTTTGTTTTTTTATTATTATTATTATTTATACATTCAATCGCTATACATCATTTAGCTTGTAGAGAGAATTTACTCAACGTGAAATACACATCAGGCCAATCCAGTTGAGAATACTATACACATTATCTCAGCAGGTAATAAACCATTTCTGTATCCCAAAATTTTCTATCTGGTCCTTTGCAAAAAAATAAAAAATCAATAACCCTTGGTTTAGCCTATAAAATGGGTTGGTCATAGGACACACTATAAATTTAGAAAAAAAGAGAATAACCAATCACCTCCTGCAGATTCAAGAGATGCAGCCTGGTTTAAAATGCCTGTCCATGGGCTGGCAGGTAGCATGGTGGTTAAGGCGCTGGACTCCCACATGACCGAGCATGGTTTGAGTGCTGGACCTGGCAGCTTGCTTTTTCACTTCCCCTCTCTGTTTCTCTTTCTCTCTCTCTCTCTCTCTCTCTCTCTCTCTCTCTCTCTCTCTCTCTGCCTCTCTGGTCAAATTAAAAATAACAAATAAAATTAAATAAATAACTCTAAAAAAAAAAAAAAAAAAAAAAAAAAGCCTGTCCTCCTTGCGGCTGTCATCTGTGGTACTCACTCACTCACGTCGGTAACACTGGACTGCCCTGGTTGAGGACCCGCTCACTGAAACATGTGCAGTCTTGGGAATGGGGAAGAAGGAGAGCCAAGCCCATCTGAACCCCTTCCCTGTACTGAGAAGCCATGTCCGCAATACCGTGTGGTATTATGTGAAAGTCTACTCCATCCAAGAGCAGCAGCCCACAACACGACCCACACATCACTCTCCGAACAATCCTGATGTTAGTGGTTTCTTAACCCTGGGCAGAAATGGGCTTGCCCATCACTTCCTCAGAACAGTAACTCAGCAGATTTGGGGAAGCAGCCACCAAGACCCCTTGGACATGCCCTCACCCCTCCCTTCCCTTCCCCAGGCCAAGTAGACAAGCTGCTCCAACTGAGGCTCAAGGGGCCACTGTCTTGACCCTTCGCACCCTCGTCACCTCCTCCAGGTACAGCCACAGTGCCTTTCCTGCCTTGCCGCAAGCCCGCTCTGGCTCTCTCCCGTTAGCGGACAAGGACAGGCAAGTCTGCCTCCAATCAGAGCATGTTGGAGAAGAAGCCACTACAGGAGAAAGGAAGGTGGCTTTGCAGTTGCCAAGTTGTCACGTTTCTTCCTAGTCACATCTAATTTTGACCCCATCTCACCTTGCTAGCAAAGTACTTTGTTTTATGGCTCAATGCAAACAACATTGGACTAAAATTCCAAAAATGCGAGTTCAAGGGAACCAGCAGTTAGCGTAATGGCTATGTCGCTGGACTCCCACATAGTCGACCGCGGTTTATGTCCCGGACCCGGTGGCTTAAAACTCACGCTGGACGCGTGTGCGTGTGTGCCCAAGATCCCAAGAGGAGAATGGAGGAGAGGGGATTCTGGCGTGACCATCCCCCCTGGGGGGTGATTTCTCGCTTTCTGTCTCTATGTCTGTCTCTGTCTGTCTGGCGAGCTCACGCGTCCTATAGCAAAAACCTCTCCAAAAAATAAATAAATAAATAAATAAATAAATGCGAGTTCAAGTCCAGCATCCGCCACACTCTGAGTTTTGTAACCTAGAGCAATTGTCTGACTTACGTGGGCTACTGTGTTCATCTCTTTACTACCCTTATGGGGAAAACACAGTGGCCATTCCCCTTTCTCGGGTGAGAGAACACTTTGAAAACCCAAAAGATTATGTAGTTCCTTTTTCTGAAAACAGAAGAGTTTATCCACACACACACATTCTGTGGCTCAGGAGGGCAAGAGGGGCGAGAGACAGCTGGCGTTCAGATCATTAAAATCACCCTGTAAATCCTACCAAGCAACCTGTCCTTTTTCTGGAAGGTGATATCTTGAAAGGTTTTAAAGCTTTAAATCAGGACAGGGACATTACCATATTTTTATTCCAAGAAATTAGCAAGTTGCCATGACTGCAGAGAATGACCCGTGAATGTGGGGGTGGTGTGCGTGTTGGCGGTCAGGGCAAGATAGAGGGTGGGGAGTGAACACGCCGGGGGAGCAGGGCCACAGAGGACAGTACATGTCAGGGCCACCCCTTCACAAATGGCTCATGAGCCAGAGTCAGTACTTAGGGGCTTGTTAGGAATGCAGACGTTCAAGTCCCACCCAGACCTCACCGTCAGATCCACGCCTTAGCAAGATACCCAGCTGATGCGCACTTGTGGGAAAAAGCGCTAAGCTAGATTTCGGTTATCAGGTCTTAGAGATACTAAGCGAAGAATCAAAATTGTGGCAATGCAAATGGGAAAGAGACATTGAGTTAGAGAGTTCTAGGGGCTTGAGAATGATTCAAGAAAACTGGTGTGGGAACCAGCAGATGAACTCCCACATGGCCAACCATGGTTCAAGTCCTGGACCCGGAGGCTTAAAACACACAAGGCATGTGTGCATGTGTGCCCAAAATCCTGAGAGGAGAATGGAGGAAAAGGGATTGTGGCATGGTGATTTCCCCTGGGGGGGGGGGGGTGGTGATTTCTCTCTTTCTGTCATTTTCCTTCTCATTCTCTCTGATGAGCACACACTCTATAGCAAAAATCTCAAAAGAGAAAAAAGAAAGAAAAAGAGGAAAGAAGGAAGGAAGGAAAAAGGAAGGAAGGAAGGAAGGAAGGAAGGAAGGAAGGAAGGAAGGAAGGAAGAGAGAGAGAGAGAGAGAGAGAGAGAGGAGAGAGAGAAAGAAAGAAAGAAAGAAAGAAAGAAAGAAAGAAAGAAAGAAAGAAAGAAAGAAAGAAAGAAAGAAAGAAAGAAAGAGGAAGGAACAAAAAGGAAGAGAAAAAGAGAAGAAAGAAAAAGAAAACTTCCTGGTGGCACAGAGCTCACTCGCTGACCTCCAATACCCATTTGCCTTCTCTGTTATCAGACCCCTGCTCTCAGACCGGCACATGGCAGTTCCATCAACACTGTTAGGCACTTTGAAGATCCAGCCAGAAGAGGACTGAAAGTCTTGTAATTTGGAAATTAGACACCAGCGGTTACTTTAATAAGAGCAGGTACGGGGGAGGCAGGGCAGTAAGCCAAAGTGAGACAGAGAAGTGGGGAGAGATGACACATTTAGGAAGACTGTGCAGGTTTTTGCAAAAAGAGAAATGAGAGATGAGGAAGACGCTTGTTGAAAGAAAGAATTTGCTTTGTTTTGTGTGAAGGGTGGCACTTATCTAAATGGGTTTAGGGGCTGAGATGAAGAATCCAGAGGAAAGCCAAAGGACAGAGAGCAGACCTCAACTCTCGAGATCTAGAAGAGGAGGAAGAGCAGGGCTGAGTGACAGGTGGAGGCTGTGCCTGGGCAAGGGTTAGTGCAGAGTGGCTACCTGGACTCCAGTCCCTGGGCTCATTATGAACCTGAAAGCAGGTTAATGGGGTGGAGAGCAGGCCCCGTGCAGCTGAGGTACTCACGCACCTGGCCGAAGAGTCAGCGAGGAAGTAACATTGAAAGTGGCAGCCGAGTGCGCGGGGACACTGGCTAGTGTTCCAGAGAACCCCACAGTTCTGGGACATCAGTCTCGAGCCATTCCGGAGCACCTGAGAAATCTCCAAGCTGTCTTCGAAGGAGCTGTGTACATATGTGCAAAAATTACGTTTGCCTTTCAATTAGACTTTAGCTCTTTCACTCCTAAGCCAGTCCAATGTTTCCATACCCGTATTTATATGAGAGGCAGAGAAAACATCATATTTCCTAAAAGGTGAAAAGCCTGGAAATCAAGAGAACAATTAAACCATCAGAGGAGGAAGCACTTTTCTGTGTTGACACCGACTTGCTGTTTATAATAGAGCTCGTTCAGGAAACCTTCGATGATTCGCATGGAAAACAAAATCAAGAAATTACTTTGTCAAAATGTGCAAATTTACCCTCCAGGGATTTGGGGAGGGGCAGCGGGAGCAGTTCTGTAATTAGGAGGTGCTTCATTCTTGGCAGTGACGGGGATGCGCAAATTGAAAAGTATGTAGTGACAGTTGGTGGCAGAAATCCTAGAGACAACGCAGCCTGCCAGGTACCAATCCGTGCATGACAAGACCATCACAAATGCACAGATGACTCATATTTTTCCCCTACAATTTAGTGCTTGCGCCACAATGCATGTGATTTTTGAGATTTTGTGGTTGTAACTGGTGTCACTTGTGATCTCAGGTGTGACATTTCTTCTGCTCCCTTCTCTCAGGTCAAAGACCCAGAGTGGAAGCCAGATGATGGTGCAGGGGTAAGACGTGCTGCCATGTGAAGCAGACCACATGGAAGGTTCCCAGTTCAAGTCCAGTGACATTCCTGAGGGTGCCAGGCAAGCGTGTGTGCGTGATCTGGGTTGACTGCAGCTTGGGTGGACTATGGCTTCAGGACCTTCTCAATGGTGCTGCATTTCTGTCTCTCTCTCTCTCTCTCTCTCTCTCCATGTCTCACAGTCATGGAATAAATTAATAAACTGAAAATTTAAAAGCAAAATCCATACAAATCAAAAATAATCAAAACATTTGGGAGATTAAACATCATTTTGGAGAGCCAGCAGGTAGCGTAGTTTAAAGCGTTAGACTCCGACGTGGCTGACCATTGTTCGAGTCCTGGACCTGTTGACTTGAAAATCATGCTGGCCATGTGTACATGCATTCCCAAAATCCCAAGAGGAGGGGGGAGGAAAAGGGATTGTGGGTGCCCGTTTCTCACTTTCCCTCTCTGTCTCTCTCTCTCTGGCAAATGCACATGCCCTATAGCAAAAACAAACAAACAAAATCATTTTCAGTTTTTTGAGTTATACAAAGAGTTAAGATCTTCTGGTTTTAAAATTAACAATGAGAAATTAAAAAAAAAAAATTTAACTTGGCACCTGTTAAGCGTCCAATTAGCAGCAAATCCTGCCTGAGCCTTAATTCCAAGGAAGGGAGAGGTCCGTGCAGTTCCACGTATTATTTCTTCCTTCCTTCTTGCAGTCTACGAATAGCCACCAGGCACTGCGAGAGTCTGCTAGGGCCACTGTGATGAGCACCGAGCACTGGGTGGCTTGGATAACACGGGGTCATCTCGGGGCTGTGGAGGCTGGGCGTCTGGGATCAGGGTGCAGCAGGCTCAGCTCCTTCTGAGGCTGTCAGAGAGACGCTGTTCCAGGCCTCTGCCCATTTCTGGTCGTTTTCCAGCAATTTTTGATGTTCCTCGTTGAGAGACCTGCACTCCAGTCTGCCTTCATCTTCACAGGGCCTCCACTCTCTATGTGCTTCTGCATCAAAATTCTCCCTTCTCATAGGACACCAGTCATTTGAGATCAGAGCCCATCCGAAAAACCTCGATCTGACCTGATTACCCGGTAAAGACCTAGCTCCCAAAAGGTTATACGAAAAGGTACCAGGCTTTAGGATTTCTTTTCTTTCTCTTCTTTCTCCTTTTCTTTCTTTTCCTCTTCTCTTTCTGTTTTTCTTTTCTTTCTTTTCTTTTCTTTCTGTTCTTTTCGGGGGTGATGGTGTGGGGAGTGGTATGGACATAATCCAACTTAAAACAGGCATTCACCTTAAACATGGGACTATATACACTGTGCCACCCAGACAGTGGTGAACAAAAGACAGATAGCGCTGCCTCGCAGGTTCAGAATGAGAGGAAGGGATGTTTAACAGGCACTTAACTCATCACCGCGTCATGTCCCTGGTGGAACGGGAGCAAGCTGGTGCTGACGGCTTGTCTGTGGACCGGCTCGGGAGGCACCTGCCCCAAAGGCTGAGAGATTGAAAGGTGACCCCCACTGCTGGGACGGAGCATGGGTGCTGGCTGTAGCAGAATGACCAATCAGAACAGCGTCAATTTCAATAGCAGACCAATAAAGCCACTGCCAGAATTAACCATTCAGACCTGTCCAAGTTTCAGTCCTTCAATTGCATACATGCACCGAGTTGAAGACTTGAGTGGAAACTACTTGTCTTTAAAAATCTATCCTCGGGACCAGAAGATGGCATAATGGCTATATTGATGGACTCCCACGTAGTCGACTGTGGTTTGAGTCCTGGATCTGGTGGCTTAAAACTCGCACTGGGCAAGCGTGCGTGTGTACCCAAAATCCTTAGAGAGGAATAGAAGAGAAAGGATTGCAGTGTGGCCATCCCCTTGGGGGTGAAGGGGTTGATTTCTCACTTTCTGTCTCTCACTGGCTCTCCAGTGAGTGCACTCACCCTATAGCAAAAATCTCTAAAAATGTCTGTCCTCAGGGAGGCAGTCATTGGGCAAATCTAGCTCTCCTGGATTGCATCACGTATAGCAAAGCCTTCTTCACTAACCTTGTGGGTCAGAGTTTGGCTTTTCTGGCCCTGAGTAACTGGTTTCCACTCTGCACCTAGTTTGGTTTAATAACAATCAGTACTGCGAGGGAAAAGCAGCAATTATATTAAAGGGTACCATGGAGAGGTTAAACAATCCAGGGGTCAGGACCTGCCCCCAGGAAGTGGCATGCAGAGTGAGAACCATGTAGCCAGGCTAGGAGGGTGAGTGTGGCAGGCGGAAAGGACGGCGTGTGCGGAGGCCGGGGGGGTGGAGGGGGTGGATCTTGGCAAATGAAGGAATGGAAAACTGCTGGAGCATATGTCTCAATGATATAATCATGAAAATGGAGGAAAAAAATTGAAAAGAACGCCCCACATCTCACTGACTGCTCTCTTATGTCCCACAGTCTACCGTTCCCTGGGTTACTCACTCCCACTCTGTCCCCTCTCTTTTTATAACAGCTCTCCGTGTTTAGTTTTGTGTTCCTTATTTTTCAGGAATACATCTATGAACTCTCCAAGGCCAATGGTCTGTTTCTAGAAATAGTGAGTTCTTCATATCTGGGGTCTAGATTCCGCACGTAAGAAGCAAGTCTTGGCAACCCCTGCCCCTCCTGGCAGAACTGGGCACTTCTGCACTGTGTCCCGGCGTCTTCTATAGCACTGTCACTAAAAGCCCAGCATCTGGGTTCAGACTGCCTGGGTCAGAACCTTACTTCTGCAAGTTAACTTCTAAAGTCACGATTTCCTCATCTGTAAAAGAATACTTATAAGAAAGGTACAAACCGGCTAGATTACGGCACGAGAACTCTGCTGGGGGTGCCCTCTTACTCTCTTTCTC
The DNA here is from genome assembly GCA_026018925.1 of Tupaia tana. NCBI lineage: Eukaryota > Metazoa > Chordata > Mammalia > Scandentia > Tupaiidae > Tupaia > Tupaia tana. The sequence goes on from JAKSZU010000003.1 coordinate 227,260,697, forward strand.
AGAAGAAATAAATAAACATAAAAAAAGAGTACACTTCTCTCAGTACTTCACAGTTTATTGTAAAGACCAAATGAGTTAATATGTGGAAAGCACTTAGAACAATTCCTGACACACACTTGCACTTAATGCAAGTACTGCCTGCGCTAACTGCATCTTCCACTTCATGTTAAATTTTTTAAAGAGCCTTTTATCTGGTGTTTTATGCAACACATTATAGGATATCCATAATAAATAGTCATCAAGTAAGTGAATGACAAAACTTTGTACTTGTCTTATTTAAAATGTTTTAAGGTAAAAATTAGAGTTCACATTAAACTATATATATAAATAATATGATCATAAGACATTAAGTCAAAGGGGCTCTAGGTCTCTGCAACCAGATCCAGATGAAGCACTGGTACGCTGTCATTGTGGAAGTGGAGGTCTTCAGAGAGCAGCGATGCACAACAGGTGAGGGCGTCAGCCTCTGCACCATCTCCTTCACTCCTCACATGATCGTGGAGGTGAATTTTGTCTTCACACTCTAGGGGAATAGGATGCTGGAGTCAAGTCAAAGCCAAGTTCTTCTGCAGAGTCTCTCAAATTTCCATTCTGATTTTATCCTGGAAGCATACTTTTTCATCTGTATTTCAAATTTGGTTCACAAAGGCATGCAAACAAACAAATACACACACACACACACACACACACACAAAAAAAAAAAAAAAAAAAAAAAAAAAAAAAAAAAAAAAAAACCAAGCAAGGGTCCAGATTGTGGTGCAACAGTAAAACATGGCTTTCTACAAGAATGACCCACATGGAAAGGTTGCCAGTTAACATCCAGAGACCTCTCTCAATAGGCCAGTGTGTGATCTGGTGCTAATTTGTGGTTAGATTGCCATGTCAAAGCCCTATCGAGGGTGCTTTCTCTCTTTCTCTCTCACTAAAGAAATAAACTTAAAAAAAAAAAAAGAAAACTGACTCTCTCTCTCTAGCCAACGAAACAGAAAAAGGACTGCTTAGCAACATAGAAAATATTTAGACAATAACCACTCTACTTTAGACAAATGTGATAGAAAAAACCAGGACCTCACCCCACCCTTGCCACCAAGGCACAGAAGGCAAACTATATTTCCTCTCTGGGCTGCCTATAATGAGACGTCCCACTCTATTTGCCCCCAAGGTGATGAGAGAGAAGGCCAAGTTAGAATGACCCAAGGTATCAGCAGGGACCACATGGGGAGCATGGACTTGTCTCAACCCAGCTGTAATGTGACATCCTCACCACCAGAGTGGCATCAAAGAAGGCCTGAAAGAGAGTCAAGAGTGTACCAGTGCCCAATGGCAACAAGGCCATCCTGTCACTGTGGAGGTCATGTGAGCAGCAGTAGAAGACACTCCTACCGCTCCTAGCCAAAGCATTTGTCAGTGGAAGCCTACTGGAGAGCTGGAACTTCCACCCACACCCTGCAGGAGTAGTGTCATTGGAGGTTAGTGAGAATCCTGGACTTCTACTCCCATCTGGAAGTAATAAGATGTTGTCACCACCCACCCCCTGTGCCTGGAGAAGTATCAGAGAAAGCCAGCTAAAGCAAAAGTTTAAATAAGATCCAGAATCTCTTAACAATGTTCCAAATGCCCAGGTTTCAACTGTAAATCACTTGTCATACCAAGAAACTGGAAGGTCTCAAACAGAGAGGAAAAAAAATCAATAAATACCAACACTGAGATGGCAGAGATTTTATAATGACCTAATGAATGTTTGAAGGAGATACTACCAAAATGTTTCAGCAAGTTTAACAAACAATTATAAATACATTTGAAACAAATGAAAAAAATAGAAAGTCTCAACAACAACAAACAACAAAGTCTCAATAACCAAAAAACAGATAGGGCCAGCTGGTGGTCTGGTGATTAAGTGAATTGAATCTCATATGGCCAACCACATGGTTCAAGTCCCAGATCCAGAAACTTGAGAAACATGCCAGGCATGTGTGCATGTATGCTAAAAATACTGTGTTTAATTTTAGTCTCAAAAACTTAAAAATTAGATTTCTTCCAAGGGTCATCACCAGCATTCAACATAAATGAGTGTCAATAAGCAGAAAGACTTTCTCAATTCTCCCACTTCCCTCCCCAAATCCTTCTCATTGTACCTTTCATTATTCAGGGCTGTAGTGTGTAAATTTATCCCAGATACTGTAATGTTGTCACCACAAACACCTTCAAATGGGGATATTCCCTTATCGTCTCCCCAGCTTCAATAGGGAAAAAACATGCAGGTGTGAAAAGATAGGGCAGATGAAGAACACCTTTGAAATATAGTGAATTTCTGACAAGTGATCAGTTAACTTCTGAGTAAAAGATAATAATTGAATCTCACAGTAACACAGTATGTTCCTAAGTGGATTTTAGGAAGATGACCTCAGTGACTAGATAATTGGTGTGGACAACAAACTGAAGTTTTACCTTCTCAAAAGTATGTCATTTAAGAAAATTTCTTGAATGCACTGGTCCTGGGAATACAATGTAACCATAGGTAAGTCTTTCCAAGTAAAAAGTTGATACTTAGTGATAGCAATAGAAGTCATTATTGTTGTTATGTCAGATGTAAAATTGTATCCCCAGAGTGAATGTTTATAAAAGTTATTTATAATTTTGCACTGTCTGTCCCCCAGTGAAAACATTTTCATGTTAGTTGGTAGAATACACTCTGAAAATCTTTGAATTTGTTATGGTCAATAAGTTAATTCTAACTTATAGAGAACAAACACAATGTAATAAATGTCATGCAAAAACTGTAGTTTGAAAAATGCAACTACGTTCTGTCTTTAGTGAATTAGTCACTATTTTCATTATTGCATGTTTATCAGTCTACATATAAACTATTTATATAAAATGCAGTAGAGGTTTATTGAATAATTAAGATATGTCAGTTAAATTTGTAGTAAGCCCAAATTATTCTTAGGATTTTTAGGAAATTTCTAATTTTAGTTTATTTTATTTGCAATTCACTACTAAAATAAAAATTGCTATGCATGCTGATTCTTTTTTTTTTTTTTTTTTTTTTTTTTGGAGTTCCAGTGGGCTTTTATTGAGATAAATTAACAAAAATCACGATCTTACCATCTTTTCTGAATCTGTTCAGAATAAGCTCAGCAGAGACTCTGGTCAATGTGTACACACAACATAACACATCCCAACAGAAGCAGAGTCCCACTGGAACATTTGCCAATTAACAGAAAGCCAATTTCCCTTTCCCCAAATATTTCAAATTTGAATTTCCACTGTTTACTTTTCAGTGGAATCAGTCCCTGATTCTTCTGGAAAAAAAAAAAAAGAAAGAAAGAAATAGAGGACAAGGTATTGTGGTGTGACCAGGCCCCATGAAAAGGTTCTTTCCTAGTCTCCCTCTCTGTCTTTCTCTGGTGAGAAATATGCCCTCTGGAAAATTGAAAAAGAAAATAGATAAATATAAATCAAGGGAAATTTTAGAACTGAAAAAATAAAATAACTTAAATAGATACCTTAACAGCAGAATATAGGAAACACAAGAAACTACACATGAACTGAAAGGCAAAACAAAAGAAATTACAAATTTTCACAGAGAAAAATAGACTGAAAACAAAACAAAAACAGAGCCTCAGGGGCCCTATAGATCTATAACAAAAAATCCAACATTCATATTATCAGAATCTCAGAAGAAAAAGAAAGACAGTACAGTTTTGACAAGATATTTGAAGAAATAATGGCCAACTTCCTAAATTTGGCTATGGACATAAATCTACATATTCAAGCTAACAAAATTTCAAACAGAATTAACTGAAGGAAATTCACATCAAGACACATAGCAGGCAAGTTCTCCAAACTAAAGGCAGAGCAAAAAATCCTTAAAATAGTGAGAGATAATAGGATTAAACAATTTAAATGACAGTGGAATTTGATCAGAAATCATGAAGGACAGAAGAAAGTAGTACATTTTTTTTTAAATGATAAAAGAATGAAACTGTCAATCCTGAATTATTTTGTTGTTGCTGTTTTTATATACCGTATGTGCACTCACTGAAGTGATACCAAGATAGAGAGAAAGGGAAGGTGAGAAATCATTCCCCAAGGGGGCCAGCCATGCCACAATCCCTTCTCCTCCATTCTCCTCTAGGGATTTTGGGCATGCATGTACATGTGCCTGGCGTGATTTTCAAGCCACCAAGTTCAGGACTCAAACCATGGAGTTGACCATGTGGGATCCAGCCTTCTTAACTTCCATGACACCTGCTAGCCCATCAATCCAGAATTCATTAGGAAATAAGTATGAATAAAGACATTAACAGTGAAAGAAAAGGAAGAGAATTTGTGAACAGTAGATCTACTCTAAAAGAAAGACTGTAAAATGTTCTTTAAACATAAATACAATGATAATGATAAAAGAAGAAATATTGAAACATCAGTAAAGAAAAAAGAGCACCACGTGGCTTTCAATTTTTAACCCTTTTTTTATTTTCTGTGACGTATGATTTCTCCTCCTTGTGTTCTAGTTTTTTTCCCTTTTTTCTTCCCATTTCTTTACTTTTTCTTCCCATCTCTTTCTTTTTCTTCCTATTTCTTCATTTTTTTCTTCCTATTGCTATTTTCTACTACTTTTCTTTTTCCATACTTTCCTATTTTATTTTTTTTTTATTTTTACATTTAATCATTGCACCCCTTTACCGTGTACAACATGGTTTTTCCCAGCATGAATACAGTGCACATTAGTCAAAACAATGACACTACCATATACATTATCATCAACAGACAACTTTTCGTTTTTCTGTCTATTAAGTGTGTTGTTTGTTCCCTGAATCCCTCCCTTCTGCCCTCAATTACTCATTCCCATTACCTCTCCCATACTGTCTCTAGTATCTGCAGTTGCCTTCCCTGCTATTATACCTTCCAGTTCTTTCAACAGAAAGAAACTTTAGCTGTTTTATTCTGAACTCTTATCCACTGCCTAGAGAAGACTAGGTACTTAGTATCTAAACATCTGAATATTGGGAGTTTTAGAGAATTCTTTGCCCTTCACTGTACTGGTTGTAAAAAGAGGGGAACTTTCCTCCATAAATCCAATTTCAACACTCCTCCTGTGATTCCCCACATTGGAAGACACAGTAGAAGGGAGAAAATAGCACGGAATTATCTCACAGTTAGGGAAACACACAAGCTCACACTTACAGAATCCTTCTCCAGCAAGTTAGCCAAAAGTTAATACATTATAATGACCAAAAATAGGAAAATAGCCTCAAGGATGAGAGAATCAAGTAATATATCACCCACAAGGGACCACTCTAATTCATCTCCAAACAGGGAAATATTAGAGGATATTACCAACATGTCAGAAAAAGAATTTAGAGTATTCATGGTAACAAAATTCTATGAGATGCAAGAGAAAAGAGATATTGATTTCCAAGAGATGAGGAAGTTCTTCCATGATATGAAAGAAGAATTGGATACCATAAAAAAACAGTCAATAGATACCTTTAGATATTAAGGCTATAATACAGGAAATAAAAACCTCCCTCAAAAGTACTAAAAGCAGGTTAGACCATGTAGAAGATAGAATCTCAGAAGTAGAAGATAAAACCAATGACCTAAAAAAAATTATAAAAAATACTGAGAAAACGCCCAAGAAAACTGAGGATACTATACAAGAAATACAAGACACCATGAGATGTCCAAACATCTCAATAAATGGTATGACAGAAGGTGAAGAAACTAATAAGGACATTGATAATCTATTCCATGAAATTCTGGAAGAAAATTTTCCAAGTCTAGAGAGGCATTCAAACATCCAGACCCAAGAAATACAAAGAACCCCAAGTAGAATCAATCCAAGAAGATCCTCTCTATGACACATCATAGCTAGATTGTCTAAAACCACAGACAAAGACAAGGTACTAAGACTGGCAAAAGAGAAATGACAAATCACTTACAAAGGCTATACCATTAGGCTAACACAGGACCTCTCATCGGATACAATGCAAGCAAGGAAGAAATGGGGAAATATATTCAAAGTCTTAAATGAAAAACAATTTCAACCAAGAATACTATACCCAGCAAGATTATCCTTCATATGGAAAAAGAAGATCAAATATTCTTGGATAAACAAAGCCTGAAAGAATTTACAAACTCGAGACCAGCTCTTCAAGAAATTCTTTTTTTTTAATAGACCACAGATTAGTTTATTTTTAACACCCATCATGCCATGAGTTCATAGGGAATAGGTTCCAGTAGCTCAGGCTCCTTTCCATTGGTTCTCACAAAGTGTGCTTCTGTGGGTGGAGCAGGCTGGTGTTTTAGTTGAACTCAGGTACCTTTCTCTTTGGCTTCCTTCTTTTTCTGATCATTTTCCTTCAAATGTTTTAGGTAGTTATCTCTGCTCTTAGAATGCATAATATGCTCAAAAAGCACATTAATTCTCTTGACAAGAATTTTGCCCTTAAGTTGTTTGTTCACAACAATGCCAACAGCATGCTGGGTAACATTGTAGACTCTTCCAGTTTTGCCATGGTAACATTTGTGGGGAATTCCTTTTTGAACAGTACCCATTCCCTTGATGCCTACAATATCACCTTTTTTTTTTAGATTCACATATATGTTGCCAAAGAACCACTCCATGTTTTCCAAAAGGCCTAGAGAACATATACCAGGTGCCTCTCCTCTTTCCCTTTGTGTTCGTCATTTTGGTTAATTACTGGAAGATGGCGGTTCTGGCCAAAAGGAAGGGGAATAATTCTGCAAGGAGTACTATACCAAGAAAACTAAAGACAGACAGACAGCAATTGGAGAACAAAAACAACCAAGTATATGACCAACTTAATGGTAGGGACAAGTCTGAAAATATCAATAATAACATTGAATGTAAATGGATTCAATTCTCTGATCAAGAGACACAGACTGTCGGAATGAATTAAAAATCAGAAACCCTCCATCTGCTGCCTACAAGAAACCCATCACATGAATAAAGACATGCATAGACTAAAAGTGAAAGGCTGGAAAAGGTATTCCATGCAAATGGAAAACAATAAAGAGCAGGAGTCACTATGATGATTTTGGACAAAATAGGCTTTAAGACAAAAGTGGTAAAAAGAGACAAAGAAGGGCATTATATAGTAGTAATTCACCAAGAAGATATAATGCTTATAAATATCTATGCACCGAACTCAGGAGCACCCAAATATGTAAAGGAAAGACTGCTAGATCTAAAAGGAGAGATAGACTATAACACAATAATTGTTAGAGAACTCAGCACCCCATTATCTCCTTTTGACAGGTCAACAAGACAAAAAATACGCAAAGAGATTCTGGACCTAAATGATACCATAAATCTGATGGACTTGTTAGACATCTATAGAACTTTCCACCCAAAAAAAATTAAAAAAAAACACAAAATAAACATTTTTCTCAGCCCCACATGATACTTTCTTGAAGACTGACCACATGATAGGGCACAAAACCAGCCTTTACAGATTCAAAGGCATAGAAACTACATCCAGCATCTTCTCTGACCATGATGGAATTAAACTTGATATTAATCTCAGGAAAAACTCTTCAAAATACACAAATACATGGAAACTAAATAACCTACTTCTGAATGACTTCATGATTACTGAAGAGATCAAGACTGAAATAAAAAGATTCATTGAAACAAATGATAATGAGTACACAAGTTTCCATAATTTATGGGACACTGCAAAAGGAGTCATAAGAGGGAAGTTCAAAGCAATTAGTGCACACAAGAAAGAGATGGAAAGGTGACAAAAAGACAACCTAACCTCATGTCTCAGGGCATTGCAAAAACAACAGATAAATTTTAAAAACTCCAGGAGAAAAGAAATAATAAAGATTCGAGCAGAAATAAATGAAATAGAAAATAAGTGAACCATACAGAAAACAAATGAAAGCAAAAGCTGGTTCTTTGAAAAGATAAAACAGGATTGACACACCATTAGCTAGACTAATTAAGAAGAAAAGAGAACAAGATACTTCAAATTTGCAATGAATCAGACAACATTCATATAGATGTAATAGAAATACAAAACATCATTATAGGGTACTATGAGTAACTATATGCCAACAAAGAAGAAAACCTGGATGAGATGGACAAATTCCAGGACACATATAGTCTGTCAAGACTGACACTGGAGGACATAGAAAGCCTGAACAAACCTTTAACAAGCAATGAGATTGAATCAGTAGTAAATAACCTCCCAACAAAGAAAAGTCTAGGTCCCGGTGATTTCACTGCTGAATTCTACAAAACTTTTAAAGAAGAGGTAACCCCTACTCTACTCACACTGTTTCTAAATAGCCAAAAGGAAGGAATCCTTCCAAATTCATTCTATGAAGCCTCCATTACCCTCATTCCCAAAATGAATAAGGATACAACAAAAAAAGAAAACTACAGACCTATATCTCTGATGAATTTAGATGCAAAAATTCTCAACAACAAGATACTTTCTAATCGTATTCAACAGCATATAAAAAGGTTATTATACACCATATTAACAAAAAGAAAGGTAAAAACCACATTATCATCTCAATTGATACAGAGAAAGCATTTGATAAAACACAACATTCCTTTATGATTAAGACTCTCAGGAAAATTGACATTGAAGGATCGTTCCTCAGCATAATAAAAGCCATCTATGAAAAACCTATAGCTAACATTGTGCTGAATGGGGAAAAGCTGAAAGCTTTTCCACTAAAAACTGGTACAAGACAGGGCTGCCCACTTTCTCTGCATCTATTCAATATAGTACTGGAAGTCCTAACCAATGTGATCAGACAAGAGAAGGAAATAAAAGGCATTCCAATAGGGAAAGAAGAGCTGAAATTATCTCTGTTTACAGACGACGTGATTGTGTACATAGAAGATCCAATAGTATCCGCTAGAAAATTTCTCAAAGTAATAAACGCATATAGTAAAGAGGCAGGTTACAAAATTAACTTATAAAAATTTATAACATTTCTGTACACAAACAACAGGCAGACAGAGACAGAACTGAAGAAAGTAATCCCGTTTACCATAGCCACAAGAAGTAAAAGACACCTAGGAATAAAACTAACCAAAAATGTCAAAGATCTCTATAAGAAAAACTATGAAAACCTTTAAAAGGAAGTCAAGGGGACCAGCAGGTGGCATGGTGGTTAAGGTGCTGGACATGGCCAACCACGGTTCGAGTCCCAGACCTGGTGGCTTGCTTTCTCACTTTCCTTCTCTGTGTGTGTGTGTGTGTCTCTCTCTGGTCAAATTAAAATAAAGTAAATGAATAAATAAAATAAATAATAAAAAATAAAAAGAAACCTCATTTTTAAAAAAAAAAAAGGAAGTCAAAAAGGACACAAAAAAGTGGAAGAATATCCCATGTTCCTGGATTGGCTGGATTAATGTAATCAAAATGGCACTCCTACCCAAATTAATCTACATGTTTAATGCAATTCTGATAAAATTACAAAAGACATTGTTCACAGATCTAGAAAAGACAATCATAGAATTTGTCTGGAATTATAAAAGACTTTGTATTGCCAAAGCCATTCAGTGCAAGAAGAGTGGAGTGGAGGGCATCTCACTTCCTGACCCCAAAATATATTACAAACCTGTGATAATCAAAACAGTATGATATTGACACAAAAATAGACATGAGGACCAGTAGAACAGAGTAGAGACCCCAGAAATAAATCCTAAAACATACAGCCAACTGATCTTTGACAAAGGGTACCAGTCAATCCAGTGGAAAAAGGAAAACCTCTTTAGAAAATAGTGCTGTATCCACCTGCAGAAAGATGAATCTAAACCCCTGTCACCATTAACAAAAATCAACTCAAAGTGGATCAAAGATCTAAACCTAAGACCACAAACTATAAAACTACTGGAGAAAAACTCTGTGGAAACTCTGGGAGATATTGGGATAGGCAAAGATTTATTATGCAAGACCCCCAAAGTACAGGCAATAATCCCCAAAATAGACAGGTGGGATTATATCAGATTAAGAAGTTTCGGCACAGCAAAGGACACCATAATTAGTGTGAATTGACAACCATCAGAATGGGAAAGAATTTTTGTTAACTGTACCTCAGATAAGGGACTGGTAACCAGAATACACAGAGAAGCCAAGTGGCCTACCCAGAAGAAAATTATTAACCCAATTAAAAGATAGGAAAATGAGCTGAATAAACAACTCTCTAAGGAAAACATATGAACAGCCAAAAACCATATGAAAAAAATGCTCAACACCCCTCGTAGTAAGGGAGAATCAGATCAAAACTACAATGAGATACCACCTAACCCCAGTCAGAATGGTGAAGATTAAAAAAAAAAAAAAAAAAAAAATGGTAAGTGCTGACAGGGATGTGGAGAAAGGGGAACACTTTCACATTGTTGGTGGGAATGTAAATTGGTTAAGCCACTGTGGAGAATAATATGGAAGTTCCTCAAAGACCTTCAGATAGAACTACTATATGATCCAGCAATTCCACTCCTGGCTATCTACCCAAAGGGCAGGAAAACACTCAATTGGATAAGTGCTTGCGCAATCATATTTATTGCAGCACTATTCACGATTGCTAAGACATGGAACCAAACCAAATGTCCACAAATGAATGAATGGATTGAAAAAGTGTGGCACATATACTCCATAGAAGATCATTCAGCCACAAAAAACAAGACCCTGGAATTTGATAGAAAGTGGACGAATATGGAAGATTTGCTACTGAGTAAAGCAAGTCAAGCTATGAAAGAGAGACATAGTATGTCTCCACTTAACATATACAGACTGTCCGCACTCTACGGTAGAGACTGAAAGACTGGTGGACATAAAAGCATTAAAAATTGTTGTGGACACTAGAGACAAAGTGGAAAGAGAGTGTGTGAGGAGAAGAGGGCAGGAAAGGAAATTAGGGGAAAGATAAGAAGAGATAAGACATTTGTGGGACACAGATATGGTTTGTTATCTGCTGATGAGGATGTGTATAGTATTCTCAACTGGACTGAGATGTGTATCATGTTAAGTAAAATCTGTTTACAATCTAAACGATGTGTAGTGATCGAATGTATAAATAATAATAAAATAAAATAAAATAAAATAAAAATGGTGAAAATTTGAGTAAATATGATACATTTCCCACTCCTCTTGAGTTTCCTCATTTATGATTCACAGTTGAAGCAAAAATTATAACACTTATCTGATACATTTATTATTAATAATGTAACAAATACTTAAGACAATAATTTGCTAATGGGAATGCATAAAGGGTAAATAAAACTTCTATACTTCACTTGAACTGGTAAAATGTCAACATCAGTAGCCTGTGGTAAATTATTAATCTATAGTGTGATACTTGAGCAGCAGCCAAAGCATCCATACAAAGGGATACACTCAAAACACTATAAATTTAAAAGAAGAAGTCCAAAAATACTTAAGTTATCCATGCGGGTATGGGAGACAAAGAAGACATGGAAAGAAAAACAAAAACAAAACAGAGTTAACAGGACAAAAAAATCGAACTTCAGCTTTAAAATATCTAATATTACATTAAATGTAAAAGGTTTAATCACATAAAATTAAAGACAGAGATAAACAGAGTGGATATAATGAATGGTCCATGGGCAAAGGGGCCACAAAGCTGACCTGATAGTCTGAGAGCTGGAGCAGCAGCTGCCAAAGTTGTTCTGGGGGATCAACTTTAGGAAAATAGAAAACTATGGTTTGGAAAAAACTATGGCAATGCAATGCAGACTTTAATAAACAGCTAAGCAGAAGTAGCTATCACATCAGATAAAGTGGTATTCAGAACTAAACAAATCACCAGAGATACAGAGGGACATTATATTAACTACATGGTTAATTCACCATATTCAAATTTTTAAAAAAGCTGTAAATATGTGGTTCAAGAGCTAACAGAACTCAAGCTAGCAGTGGTGTGAGTGTCAAGGAAGTTGTATCCCACATGGCTGACTGATTCATGGATTAGAAGACTCAACAGAGTAAAGATATCAATTCTCTCAAATTGATATACAGGTTTAATACAATTGCTATCAAAAGCCCAGCATGATGTCTCAAAGATATAGACAAGGCTATTCTAAAATTTACATGAAAAAAAAAAAGTGCAAAGAAACTTTACCAGATAAAACACTCAAATCGTTGTTGACTAGGTCAAGGCAAAGACATCAGCAGCAGAGTGACATTGACAGAGCAAGGTGTGTAAGACTAAAGCTTAGAGATACATTCTGTGGGGCAGGGTGTTGTTCATGTCTGCATACATACCTTATAGCCCTGTTGTATGGTTTATAAGTGCCTTGCCTGGCTCTGTCCAGAATCTTCAAGAAACCTGAAGACTATATAGATCTCGCACTTGCTACTTGCTACTGTTCTATGAATCATGTCATTAGATTCCCCTTTGAAATACCCTGTAACGAAAATCATGGCAGCTGATGTTTGTTGAGCATTTATAATGTACTGGCACATTATAAAACATGTGTAAGCACTTTTAATCCATTTTCCCATCGAAGCTATACAACTTGGTAATACACCTATCTTCATTTTAGGAATCTGAGATGGAGAAATATGAAGTAATTCACTGAAGTTTACAAGTTACTATATTTGAATATGTAGCCAAACTCCAAAGCATATGTCCTGAATGCTTTCCACCATTTCACTGACGTCTCTGAGAGACTAGACTGAGTCCCACCACTCACAGTGACAGGCACTATTGATCTCCATGGATTTCCTTGTTGCAGAGTGCATAAGGAATTTCGATAGAATCCGTTTACATATTGAGTATTATAAGTCTTTTCCTTCCTTCTTCTTCCTTTTTTTTTTCCGCTTTTTCCAACTCCCTTTTGACAGCAGCTATTATTTAGCAGATAGTTGTCAATTCAAAGGATATAAGAATTATGGGTGCAGGGAACAGCATATGGCATAACAATTACATCACTGGACTCCCAGGTAATCGACTATGTTTCAAGTCCTGGACCCGGTGGCTTAAAACTCACAGCAGGTGTTTATGCACATGTGCCCAAGATCCCCAGAGGAGAATGGAGGAGAAAGGATTGTGTGTGGACATGCCCCCAGGTGGTGATTTCTCACTTTCTGTCTCTCTGTCTCTCTGTGTCTCTCCAGGGAGGGTACATGCCCTATAGCAAAAATCTCTCTAAAATGAAAAAAGAGAAAGAAATTGTGTGTGTGTGTGTGTGTGTGTGTGTGTCTGTATTACTATTTTGTAACTACCAAAAGAAATTAGAAAAAGAATGTCTAAGGTCAGAAAAGTAAATAAAATTATAAATCCTTTTTCACTCTATTTGATAAATTGTTTATAAATTGCAATGGCAATTAAGGTTTTCTTATCCCATAGAATTTTATATTTTATGGTATGTGCTATAAATGGCTAAACAGTCCTAGAGCCCAATACACATCATTAAGTCATTTTACTGTAAAAACATATATTTTTAAAATTTTGTTTCATGTTCAGCATCCCATTCCCAATCTCAAGACAGAGAGTTCCAAGAAGGACATTTTGTTTTCTGAGGAAGAAAAGAGAAAAGAGAGTAATGGGCTGAGAGGGAACGTAGTAAGGAAGTAAAGAAAGAATTTAATTGTTCCATAAAAAGTACCATAAACAGACACTTGGGAAAGATCTGGAGGGATGAAGCTCAAGCTTTTCTTGAAATATTGAGGCTGCCTGAAAAAGGGAGCACTGAGCTACTAAAAGGGGGAAGAGAAACACAATTTGGAAACAAAGACCTTGGTCCCATTGCTGTTTAGAGAGACATCAGGACAAAACAGAAATGCCCAAGGAAGGCATTTGAAGGTTATACCGTGTGGTAAACATGGAAGCCATGTGATGGGTCGTCCCATGAAATCCTTCCTAAAATCCCACCTTCAAGGAGTTGCCTAGAACATTTAGAAACATGTTGCAGGCACAGACAGATCTGTTGATTGATTAGTTCTAAAAGAGTAAACCAATATATCGGTGCATGTCCTACGAAAAACAGTTTTATGTGTTTGTAGGAACTTGAAATTTAACACTATACTCATGGTGTCATTTATTAGGGCTCATTCTTATTTAATTTTCTTCTAAAGCTTAAAAACGAACAAACAAAAACCTATAATGAGCATACTCAAATCTATTTTGATAGAGAGTGGTTGGGAAAATAAAATCATAGGAACCATGGAACTGTTCAACAGAGATATATACAGGAAACAAGAAATGGAAAATTATTTGCTGACGGTAACATGTATGTTGATGTGCTTGATTGAGACAATATACAGTGTACTCTAGATGGAAAATCTCACTTTGTATGCTGTAATGATGTACAGTGAATGAATGTAAATAAATAAATTTAATTAAAAAGAAAAAAAAAAAAAAAAAAAAAAACAGAGAGGCTGCTCTTGCCTATGGGCCTGGAGCTCTGTGGGAGTCCAGGAAGCTCAGGAGCCTGGAGTGAGAGCAGAGATTGAAGGACACTGACGACATGAGCTCATAGGAATTTCTCCAGTTGGTCGTCCTGTGAGTGGGCCTTGCCTGCAGGTTGAGGAACAGACCTAGGCCTGTACCACCCTCTCCACTGGTGAAGGGGAGCTGGAAATCAAACCTGTAACTTACACTTTTCCCCGAGATCCCATTTCACTTCCTGGATGACTCAGAAAGAACTAGGTCACTTGGCAAATCAGGGTGTCAATCTGTCCTGATTTCCCCTCCAGAGTAGCCAGCTGCCTGGGAGGGGAGCTCTTCCTGGGATGGATGCGAACATCACTGGGTCACTTGACACAAACTTTTTCCCAAGTGGATTGGATTAAGATCCCTGAACCTGTCTTCTTCCTCCTGAGCCAGCTGTCGCCGACACCCCCATCACTTACGCAGCAGCTGGTCTTGGACACGAATTCTTATCCTCCCCAAAGACAGACACTTGAATGTTAAGCTCTTCAATATTTGTTTCTTTTCAGCTGCTTCTCTAGGAAACTTAAGTGTTGATTGGATAATTGGAGTTAAAAAAATATAAGAAAAACTCTGTAAACATAATTTAATTTTGCAACAGACACATCCACAGAGTCTGGGTACTGGCTCTCTTGTTCCTGATGACCCACCTCATCACCTGCATGTACTTTTATGAGGAGCTACTTTTCCTGATTTTGCCCTTTTTCTATAAGCCGTTTCCCAAAACCAGAGCTACTGATGTCGACTTGCCTTATCAATATTGGTCGGCAGACTTTGTTTCCCGAGATTTCTCCACAGGGTCAGGCCTCAGAGGTGCCAGTTCTCTGAACCGAGGCTGTTTTCATCCTCCTCCGCTCAGAGCCAGGAGGGTGTGGTCTCCCTTCCTAGGGTGTACCCAGAGACCATCATCCACTTCACTGCCGCCTCTTTCTCTCCCCGTCTCAGACCACCCAAAGTCACAAAAACACATGAGTTCAGGAACGTGAGAGGCCTCTGGAAACGAGACGGCCCCACAAATTTAAGTGTCATTATTGTAATCATGAAAAGAACCTCATCCCTCTCCACCCCAAGTTCTCCTGAAATCTTCACATGGTCAATGCCCTAATGTCACTGCAGAGCTGAGCTGTGGGTCTCAACATGCTGAACTTTATTTTGCCATTTCTCCCTCACATTCCAAACACTTCCTATGAAACCAGCACCTTCACTAGTTATTTTTTATATCACCGACGTTTCAGTTTGCTATTCTAGAGAGACCACATAACTGTTCTGTCCAAACTGCTACTATGTGAGAGTGAATGACAGTCCCACTGATTAGTATTCAAAGACTTAAGGCAAAACTGGAGACTGTTAAACAAACCAGGGTGTGTGGTCACACTGACTGCAAGCCTCCAAAGGAAACTCAATTTCAATGCATGCATTATTTTATAGTAAAGAGATAAAAGCTGATTAATTCTGTGGCTTATTTCATTTTCTTTCTCATTACCTGGCATTCATTATGCAGGTGCTTCTAGAGAAGAGAAAATTCTTCTCTGGTCATCTCTACCGTTTTTCTCCCTTTGGCCAATTTTTTTTTTTTTTTCTCTGTGAGTTAGCTCCTGCCTAAATTGAACTACTTTATATTTCTCTTTGCCAAAGCTTCTTTAATTGTATCTCTATTTTTTATTGCTCATGTGGAAACGTTATGCTGTAGGTGTTTTTTGGAATCATGTCATTTCCATCGGGTGGTATCTTTTATTTTAAAGAATCTAGAGTTGCTATTTTGAGATCTAATTGTACGACATTGAATATGCTCATTGCTGGTTTATTTTAACGAAAGCATCCTTAAGCCCAGGCTTCTGGGTTAGGACACACCTGCTTGGAAACAGTATGTCCCAGCCAAAAGTGTGCAAGGGAGAGAAAGGGGGAAACTGTCAAATATCACATGAGACAGTGAGGAAGCAGCTGGACCTTCCCACTGGGGACAGCGCCTGAAGTCTGACCTGGGTTTTAGACTCTGCAATAAAGGGAATTTATGTTCCACAACATCACCTAAAAACCAGGTGTTGAAGAACAGAAAATAAGGCAACGAGGGTTAATGAGGCTTTCACTAAAATTAAATGGAGAAAGAGCAATGCATGTGTTAGAGAGAATATGAACAGGGACAGTAAGTGGAGCGGTGGTCAGGGTGGCTGGATTCCACATGGCTGACTGCTCTGTTCGAGTCCTGGACCTGGTGGCTGGAAAAACATACCATGGGTGTGTGTGTGTGTGTGTGTGTGTGTGTGTCTGTGTGTGTATGTATGCAAAATACTGAGAAGAGAAGGGATTATGGTTGGCCATCTCCTCAGGGGGTACTTTCTCACTTTCTCTCTCTCTCTCTTTCTCTCTCTCCATCTTCTCCAGCTAGCACATGCACCATATAGCTACATAAATAAATGAAATATGGACAACGGCTTCAGCGCAAGGCCCATTGAAGAAAATAACCAATGTGATTTCAGAATTTTGCACCTCCCTGCCCTCCTTCCTGAAAAATTGCTACAAAGCAATAAAACAGAGGCCAGTGGATAGTATAGTTGTTAAGACACTGGACTCTCACATGGCTGACCATGGTCCCAGGCCCAAACCTGGAGGCTTGAAACACACACTGGGTGCATCTGTCTGCATGCCCAAAATCCCAGGAGGAGAATGGGACAGAAGGGATTGTGGCATGACCATCCCGCTGGGGGGTGATTTCTCACTTTCTCTCTGTTTCTCTTTGTCTCTCCAGTGAGCACATGCACCCTAACAAAAAAGGATAAACCATTTTATGTCAAATAGAATGCCTCTCCTACAGAAAAAGCTGCATTAGAAGATCTGTACTTGGGGCCAGCAGGTGGCATAGTGGTTGAGGCAGCAGACTCCATGTGGCCAACTGCAGTTTGAGTCCTGAACCTGGCAACTTGCTTTCTCACTTTCCCTTTCTCTCTTTCTCTCTGAACAGAGTAAATAATAATAATAATAATAGTTATAATAATAAAGTTAAATAAATAATTATAAAAAATTTACTATTTAAAAAAAAGAACTATGCTTGTTTATATTCAAACTAAACTGTCCATCAAGGTAGATTTATTTTTAATTCCTCCCAATAAAACATGTGGTAGGGAAAGTGGTATTTTAAACCAGAAAAAAAAAAAAGTATGTTGGCCAAAAAAATTTAACAACACAGAAAGGATTATTTTCTCTTATTGAGTTTGAAAGACGGGACTCAAAGTTAAACAGATAATATAATTTTAGTCATGGCAAAATGGGTTATGCACACAAGCCCCTTAGTATGTTCCCTTCTCAAATGACTAGACAAGAATAAACCAGAATTTTCATTACGGCTGCCCTTCCTTGACGGCCGAATCATAAACTTTTGAGGAGATGGGAATTATTTATACCTTTCAAAACTTTCCATACTTTGTCATGAGCATATACTACTCTTAAAATATTTTTATTACAAAAAAGAAACAAAGGGGAGGGGGAGCAGCCAGAAGACTAATAGTTCCCTGAAAGCTTTTTAAACAAGAAGTTTCCATAACAGCATCTGTCTACCGACTCCCCACCTTCATCCCTCAACTAGAAACCTTGAATCTTTTTTTTTCTTTTTTTCTTTCTTTCTTTCTTTTTTTTTTTCCCCCCAGAGGGTGAATGTGCTCACTGGAGAGAAGAGACAGAGAAGAGAAAAAAAGGGGTAGTGAGAAAGCAGTGCCCCCCCCATGGGGGATGGTCACACCCACAATCCCTTCTCTTACACTTCTCCCTCCTGTCAGGATTTTGGGCAAGTTCATATACACATGATGTGTTTCTCAAGCTGCCAGATCTGGGGCTTGAACTGCACTATTAGTCATGTGGGATCCAACCACCTTAATCACCATGCCACAGCTGTCCCCTGAGATCTTTTGTAACTATGGAAGCCCTGTAGACGATAGTACAAAGAGGCACCGTATTAACTTGACACACTCAGATCTGCAAAGGCAAGACAGATGGGTGGCTTAGGCTGGACCTGATGGTGCTAGTTGGGTCTAGGTGCCTGGTAACAGCCTCACTCGAGACAAAAACCATGTGCTCTCTGCGTAGGAACTGCTTAGCCTGAGTCAGTGCATGTCGTCATGGTCACGTGCCATAGCCTATCATTGGCGTCCAAGGGGCAGGACAAGGCATAGTGCATGTCCACACCAGCTGCAAGAAACACGTGCTCTTCTCAGAGACCCACACGGAGCCTTCGCCATTCCCTGAGTGACCCACATCCAAAGGGACTCCAAGTCCCCTGAACTGGCCGTTTCTCCAAGTCACAAGGGATAGTCCTCCAGCTATGTGCCACGTGCAGAATTCGTGTTTGTCTTGGGAACAGCTGAGCCTCTTGAGTTCTGGGAAGCAGTGAGTGGAGGGTTTCTCTCTCCAGTCCTTGCCTCCACTTCTGTTTTAATGATAGACTCAGAGAGGAGGGAGGCAGAGCCCCAATGGAGCGCCTTTGTCAGAGGAGAGAATAGGCCCAATAATGTCCCTTTGCAAACCGTTCTGGTCTCCCCATCAATGAAGACTGTGAGTATGTGCAGGTGCGTGACCTCCATTCCCGAAACTGTGATGTGCAGAAGTCTTCGGAGGGTATTTCACTCACTCAGGGGGCCCCTAATCATTAGTGCTCCCCTGCCCTTTGTTAGCGCTGCAAAGCATGAGGCTGATGGGTGTTTGCATTCAGTACCTTGGCTCAGCTCAGCCTGGGTGAAGGACCTGCAGCTCACCACTTCCCAAGCACGAGCTGAAGATTCTGTCCTCTCCAAATGATTTGCTCGAGAGGACAGAAATTGAATATTAGCTAAAATTGAACTAAATGGGGGCAGGTTGCAGCACCCGTATTTCCAATAACTGTAAGGTCACTAGATCAAAACTGCTGGCAGGGGAAACTAAAACCCCAAGCTCACAAATGTTCTTAGCATCGGTTTCCAGCTATGCCACGAGCTTTAAAAAGTAGGACATATGGAGCCAGCAGGTGGCATTATGGTTAAGGGCCTGGACTCCCACATGGCCAACCACAGTGCGAGTCCTAGACCTGGTGGCTTCAAAATCACATGTGCGTGCATGCCCAAAATCCTGAGAGGGGAGTGGAGGATGCTTTCTCATTTCTCTCTCACTGTCTCTCTCTGTATCCAGTGAGCACATGTGTCCTATGGGGAAAGAAGAAAAAGAAAAAAGGAAAAAAAAAAAAGAAAAACGTAGCACACATGTTCAACAACAGCAGCCATTCAACACACATGCCCCTGAGTGCGCTCTGTGCTGCTGTCGGCACTGCGCACGTCACTCTGGTCACCTGTCAGTCATCTCTCTCCAGTGTGCGTCCCTCCCATGAGAACAGATGGAGCCTCTGTGGTGTTCCGTGAGGTCCTCCCGCATGCACCATCGATGCGTGTCTGTGTGCCTTTCACAAGAAATCCCAGCTGGAGATGGTGGAAACAAGGGGGAGAACTGAAGGAAACGGTCACAGGCTTCGGCATCCGGCAGACACGTCGTAAGTCACACGACCGCTCGGTGTGTTAGAGGAGTGAAACTCAGATTCCTCACCTTGAAACAGGATCATAATTGCATACCTTGCCGGCGTGTTGTGGTCAGCAGGGAAAATGAACGTGGGTCACAGTAAACGGTAGCCATGGCTACCACGGCACCAACTTCCTGATGAGGAAGAAAGCTTTCCGTGGGTGTAACTTCTCATTCTTCCCTATCTCTACAGTTTTTCTTTAGTTCAGTAATTGCTTAGTGTTTCGTTGTTGTGATTTTCAAAACTCTAAACATTTAAAGAAACGCCCGATCGCTGGGCCCCGATGGGATGTGACTATGGAAAGGAATCTGGGCCCCCTGGGAGTTTCAGCCCATGCAGAACCTGCCAACTGGAGCTCAGAAGGAGACTAGAACACAAGCTGGTAGCCCCTCGGGAGGCACCTGCCCCAGAAGAGAACCTCTGAATTGAATATACAATGAGGTCGGGATTGGGAGGGAGCTGTGATGCAAACGGAGGCCCGAAGGGCATCCTGTGACTTCATGTCCCTGCCCCAGGCTCGGAGAGCTGGTCTGGGAGAGGTGCTGGCAGAGAGAGCCCACGGAGGAAGGAGAGAGTGGCTGCTCCGTGGCCCAGCGGCGAGCAGGTGGTCTCGGGGAAGGGGGTGGATGGGGCGTGCAGGATTCTCCATGGGTATTTCCCTGTCTTCCAGGCTAGAGGTGGGTACGATTTTCCATGTTTCAAGCCCACACACCATACAGTGAGAGGAGCTTTTTCAAAATCGTCCCCCAGAGAGGGCGCCATACAGGCCTGTCCCATAGCTCTCCTCTTGGCACAGAGCTCCCACAGCAGGGACCAGAGCTCCAGGTGTGGCTCAGGTGTTACCCTCCCGGCCCACAGAGAAGTCCTGACCAGCCCCGCCTGTGTGGCTGCTGCCCCGCACAGTCCTCGGACCAACATGGCCTGGGAGGCCAAACCCGGTGCTGGATCCAGCCGCCCGTGTCCCCAGCCCCAGCCGCCACTTCTACCCACCACAGGCTCACACCTCGCTCTGGGCTACCCAGCGGCAAGTCCACACTCTGGGCCTGACACGCGGGAAGAAAGTGCGGGCGGCTCTGAGGCCTGCCCTCACGCCGGCAAGCCAGGCCTCTCTCCACAGCAAGGTGCCCGCTGCGCCACGCGCCGCCCCACCGGCAGGACGGCGGCCACTGAGGCCCGGCTGGACTGCGGCTGGTGGGCACCAGCCCTTCCGCAGGCTCGCAGGAATCGCCAGCTGGTGTATTTAATGTTGTCACCCTCTGGCCAGCCACCGGGACACCCCACAGGATCGCAAGCTCAGTGCAGGGGCTGGCTTAGGGCGCAGCCCCCGGTACCGGAGACAGAGTCAGGTCTGCAGAAGCAGGTGGCCGCCCACCCTGTGAGGATGACCTGTTCATGGAGCCCACAGGCACTCGTACCCGGGAATTCCAGGAGGCAGGAAATGAAGGCCAAAAAATAAGTTTCTCGCAGTCTTAAAAAATCAAGAGAGCCAGAATTTGAGGGGGGTTCTGTCTGATGCTACTGCCTGGGTGCTCTTCTTCGCTCCGCTTACTCACCCTAACTGCTTGGTACTCCGCGGCTGCCTTTAAACACACTGGGGGTTCGGTACCGGTAAGAGGCCGGAACTGCACCTTGCACCTGGGTGTCTTGACTCCCTCCGTCCCTGCGTACTCTGCCTCTCCCTGCGCAAGCCCTTCGATTCAGCCCGACCTGGCTGGCCCTGTCACGCGCTGACTAATCGGTGAGATGCTCTTCAGGAGTGTGGGCGTGCGCAGTGGAGGTACGTGCAGAAGAGGGTGTCCATTTACCCTGCCCGGGGCTGTGGGGAGCTCCTGGACATGGAGGGGTCTGGACTGTGTTCCTCAGGTTAAAGCTGGACTGGCAAGTGAAAGTGCTGCGGGAGGAGCCGCGGGAGCCTGAGTTCAGAAAATAAGACCCAGAGGCCGCTGGCCACGCAAAGGCCTGCGGGCTTGGCGAAGCCCCTGCTCTCCGCAGTTCGTGTCCGGCAAGAGAACCCAGCCTCAGGCCTGTGTCCTTGGGAATCACCCTGAAGGGTGCAAGAAAGCCAGAGACCCTGGGGCACGCCTCCTTCTCCATGCATCACCCAGGCCGCGCGCCTCCCGGATTCTCACTCACCGTGTTCTTTCAGAACCTCCTCCATCTCCGGTCGAATTCTATCCATTTGTCCAGAACCCATTCATCAGGGCTTCTTCCTGAAGCTCCCGGCTCCCTGTCAGCTGGAACAGTCTCACTTCACCACGGGCCACTAGGAAAGGAAAGGATGCCCCCCCCCCCCCAGCTCCCACCCGGCCCCTGATGCATGATGGGTGACCAGGGAAAGGTGCAGGGTCCCACAGACCTGGGCTCCGGGGCCAGGGCCTGCAGTCAGCAACCCATGCACAGAAAGGACAGGTTAGATGGTGGCTTACCGGAAAAACGGGAAGCAGGGCAGAGCTGGGGCAGCCTAGCACCCACCACCACCTAGGCACAAAATGGAAATAATATGCTGTCATTTTCAGAGGGACTATGAAGATTGGATAAGATCACACGCAAGGTCCCGAGCACACTTCAAAGTGCTCTGTGCGCATCGGTATTCAGTCTGACGAAGGAGAGCACACCTGGCAGCGGTGGGACCCGTGTCCCCTCCCCACAGGCTCTAGGTCATTGTCCACTGAAGACACAGTGACGTGCTGAATGTGCCCTCTGACACCAAATGACAACTCGAGGGGGCCTTCTACTGGGGCAGAGGAGGAGCTCGGGCCTGGGAGGAGGCCCCTATAACATCCACACTGGTGCTGGCAGTCAGACTGCCACTGCCTGGGAGCCTCGTCCACCCTGTGCTCGGCCCTCCTGTCTCAGACACAGGCCTGGCTGATGGGCTCCAGACCATTTCCCGCCGAGAACCCACTGTTCTATAGGCTCCAGGGCGAGACCCCAGGGCCTCAGGGCTGCCCGAAGTGCATGGCCTTGTGTGACCAGTGGCTCACTTTCTTCCTTGCTTGTCCCTGTCTGGTCCCACGTGTCACATCCTGTCCCCAGGAACAATGGCAAGTGTCTATATTCATCAGCTCCAGCTGCCAGCACAAACACACCGATGACACCCAGGGGACTCAGACGGCAGAAACGCATCTCCCTCGGTTTGGAGGGTGGAAGTCCAAGAGGAAGGCTGCTTCGGGTCTGGTCTGCTCATCTCGCAGACGCCGTCCTCTCGGTGTGTGCCTGTGCAGAGATCTCTTCCTCTCGGAGGGTCCCCAATCCCCGGGGAGACAGTCCCCACTCTTAGGATCTCGTTTATCTTTTTTTCTCCAGATGGACCCTGTGCCCAAATGCAGCCACCCTGGGGGTGGGCCCTCGGCGTATGCATTTGTGAGGGGTACCTTCAGTCCATGGCAGTGTCTGTCCCGTGTCACTCCCTCTAGGCTCTGCCATCGGAGTTCACCGGTCAACCCTCCCAGCCCCTCAGCAGAGCAGCGCAGCGGCAAGCCCAGTTTTACCCCTTTCTGCAATTGCTGCAGAAGAAATCCAGGGGCCATGTTAGAGTCTGGTTAGAAGAGCAGTGCGTGGAGCTCAGGCTGTCTGCACAGGGTGGAGTTCAAACCACTGACCCTGAGATCAGGTTATCAAGCAAACATCAAATCCACACCAGGAGCGCTCCGCAGCGGAGCGCTGAACTAAGAAAACCACTCCTGTCTGAGATAAGCCTCGGAATCACAGGTCATTGCTGGACCCACTGATTCTGTTGTGCTTTAGACAAGAATTCCAGGTGTCCACAGCAGCCCTAGGAGGACTCCACTAGGAGCTTTACAGGCCCTGAGGTCTTCCCAACCTGTCTCCCTTGAAACACGGATAGATGGTTAGGTGATTTCCAATCATGTTTTCAGTCGTATTGAATCACATTAAATCAACATACTCAAACTCCATCTGCCCCTGTGAGCAAGGCTCTGTGTTAGACCATGAGAGCCATAAAGAAGCCCTGAAGGCTGCTTGGAGAGAAAAGAAACTCACAATACCTGAGATTAAAAGAAAAATAAAAAAGATAGGAAGCACATGCACGCACATGAGAGAAAGTGAGAGAGCCCTCCTTAGGGTCTCCTCTTGCCACAGTCCCCTTCCCAGTCCTCCAGTTCCTCAGGATCCTGGGTGTCCACACATGCATCCAGCCTATTTTCCAGGCCAACCTTGGATCCAAAGCACAGTCTCCACGTGGCTTCCAGCTCTGTAGGAGCTGGTGTTCATTACTGCTGCGCGTTCACTACTAGCGTGTGTCACTACTGTGTCTTAGCCTCCTGAGGCTTTTCAATGCCTCAAACTACATGTCCAAAGCAAATTGTCAAATGAGGAACAGCTAAGGGAGGTTGATGCAAAAGGCAGGCCAGAAGGAAAAGTTAAAGCTGATCCACAACCAGGAGAAACTGTACCAATCAATGCAGAGAAGGGAAGGAGATTCCCCAACGGGGAGCCCCAGCAGGTGCATCTGCAGCAGGCAGGAGGCAGGAGCTTTCAGAGGTCTGCTCCGCTGGTTGTGACTTTGCTTCCTCCCATGTTACCAGGGCCTGCGAGTCTGAGGACTTAAAGAAACTGTCCATTTCCCAAATGCAAGGTACAAGGTGAGACCTGGTAGGGAAGGCATGAAAGAAGAAGGGGCATGGCACCAGTAGGCTGGGAAATGCAGCAATTTCTGTGAGCCTTGGCTCTGGACACACAAACTCCCAAGCCTCAGTTTCTTCCCTTAGGAGATGGAGAATGGCAAAGTCCTCCTTCTCCATGGGATCCTTTGAAACGTCAAATGAGAACGGACATGACCAGAAGAAAGAACTCAGGTGCCCTGGGACTATAGAGTCTGCACCTTTCAAAGTAGCAGGAGCCAGAGCAGAAGCAGGAGTAGGAGGAATTGAAGTGACAGAGTGGGCCGTCCAAAGTGCCGGCTCTGCCAGACAGAGGCTGCATCTTAATCCTGGCTCAGCCTTTCATTAGCTGGGAGAGGTCCCTTGACCTCTCCGTACCTTGGGCTCTTCACCTGTTTAAAGGAGGTGATAATTGCCTGTACATTGAAGGAGTCAATGAGTCAATACTTGCAATGCCTTTAGTGCATACTTGGCAAAGAGTCAGTGTTCCGATCACATTAGCCATTGCCACTGCACTTTTACTGAATGGACCGGGTATTTATAGCACTGGAAGCCCAGGTGCACATCAGGACAGGCAGCCTGCAGGGCATGGGCGTGAGCACAGGGTTCCAGATCACTCCATCTCACCTCCTCCTGCCTCTTGCTCTCTCGTCTTCCAGGTGTTCCTTGTGTAACCCTCTTCCTGGAAACTACTCCCCACGTGGGCCCTTGGCTAATTTCTGCTCATGTTTTCTAAATAATGTTTTTAAGTTTATTCATTTCTTCAGTGAGCTAGACAGAGCGAGTGAGCCTGCACAACAGAGATGGCAACCGCAGCAGGTTCCTGATGCCATGGCCCACCCCAGCTCCCTCCAGCCCACCCAGGGGCACACATGTACCGGAGTATTCGAGGAGGTCCTGGAGTGCAACCCGGAACCCTCCACATGGGTCAGCCTCACAGGGTGTCACGTTTTGGCACTGCACCACCATCTGGTCACGAATGTCTATTCATTTTTCCCATCTCCATTGCGATGTCACTCTCCAGATCTGTCACTCTCCAGGTCTGAGCCTTCAGATCTTGTTCCTCCTATTCCTTCCTTTGCTTCTTGGTTTCTTATCTGGACAATAAGCTTTATGGATCAGGGCTCTGTAGAGACATAGACCAATAGAATGGGCAGAGAGGAAGGGTTTTGTTTTTGTTTTTGTTGTTTGTTGTTAGAGTTTGGTCTTTTTTTTTTTCTTTTTTCTTTTTGCTATAGAGCATGTACACTTGCTGGAGAGAGACAGAGAGAGAGGAAGGTAGAGAATGAAAAATCATCCCAGGTGGGATGGCCACACTGTGATCCCTTCTCTGTTCTCCTCTTAGGATTCTGGGCATGTATGCTGACGCACCCAGAGTGTTTCTCAAGCAACCAGATCCAGGACTAGAAGCTCAGTTGAACATGAGGGATCCAGACTCCTTAACCACCACACCACTGGTTGGTCCAAGGAGGGGGATTTATTTCAAGGAATTGACTCCTGTTTCACATTGCTGTGGAAGCTTGCAAGATCTACAGAGGCCAGCAGGCTGGACACGCAGGGGCGAATTGATGCTGGAGCTCCATTTGAAGGCGTCTAGAGGTAGATTCTGGCTTCCTCCAGAGCTCAGGTTTTTTCTCTAAAGGCCTTTAACTGATTGGATGAGGCCTATCTCATAGCAGAGTATAACATGCTTTACTCAGAGGATACGGATTTAATCTTACCCAATAAAATACCTTTACAGCAACATCTAAATGATGTTTGAGTAAGCCTTTGGTAGGTGACCCAGCCTCACAGACATACACAGTCAACCCTCATGGCAGGGCCCGGGCCTCTCCTCCTCACCTCTGTCACCCCAACGAAGCAGACGACCTGGTACGTAGGTACTCAATACATACTTGTCAAATGGATGCATTGATAGATTATTAGTTCCATTCAATCATTTAGAGAGAAACCATTGTACTTCAGAAATAATCTTTTATGAAAATACATATGGATCTGGTTTTGGCATGAAACAAGTGGACTTTTGGGGGAAAAAAACTGTTCTATTTTGAGGTTTCCCTAGACTCCAGAGGCCAGCAGCACCCCCAGTCCAGGCCAGCCACCTCTTCCTGCCCTGGCTCCGTCCCCGCAATCAGGAGGGCAGAAGAGGAAAGGGCGGGAGACACTAAACTCCTGCCAAGAAACCGGCCACTGCTCTTCTGCCTCAGGAAGCTGCCGAGGCCAAGAGGAAGCCAGGGCAGGTGTCCGTTCCAGAGGCCTCTGTGTTTACAAGCACCATTACAACCAGGGAAACAATGGTGCGAACCACGGGCTCCTCAGCGCTTTACAAGTTGCTTGGAAAACACACTTGTAAATGTCTGATCGGACTGTTTCCGGGAAAGTGGCTGTCATGCAAAGTGACCCTCAGCTCGTCTGGTACAGTCTTGCGCACAGTTTGCTTCCTTATTCTTCTTGTGACATCTTAACCCTCCTGCGGGAAAAGGCTTGGGATCCTGAGGCTTATCCAGGGAGTCAGATATCTGAGCCAGGATACAACTCAGATCAGAGAATTCTAAGACTTCTGCATTGGAAGGCATGTTGACAGCCTCCAAACCCCCAGGGAGAAGCAGAGGCACGGAGAGGCCAAGGGGCAGGCTCAGGTCAAGGGCTAAGTAGTCCTGGAGCCAGACCAGGGTCCCCTTCTCCAGGCCCTGCCCAGAGAGAAGTTGTGCATGGCCCTTCATCACTTAGGAAAGGTACAGCCTGGTGAGCTAGTAAGAGTAACCTGTTAGGCTGTAACTCACAAAGATGCAGAAATGCTTTCTGCTCTAAAACTCAGCTCATAATGTAGATCAGAGATAAATTCCATGATTTCCCCCTTGCCAAAACCAGTATTTATGGCATTTGAATGAGCAGCAAATTGCCAGTTGCAAGCAAAGCCGTGCATCCTACTTGTTCACAAACATATTATCACCTCCGGTACCACAGCACTGCAACAGAGTATACGGCAAATCAGCTATTATATTTGGGGTAATTTAATCAACTAATATATATCCTCCCAACCCGTGTACGTGACTCATAATTACAGCGTATTGACGCAAATAAATTCATGTGAATGGATCAACAAACCACTTCAAAATAAATACCAGCCTTATCTCATATATGTTTATTTATGAATGTAGGATGCTATCTAAATGTGCCAAAATACATTCGTCTATTAGAAAATTCCAGTGATATTCGGCTCCAGAAAGATGAGGAAAAGCAGCAGGATCCAAAGTAAACAAATGAAAAGATGTGTTTTGGAGCCTGCTCATCCAACTCACTGAGACATTCTTCTTGATTAAAAGACCCTGGGCTTCATAAACTCAGTTTACTAATAACCCCAAATGGTGCACATGCATGAAGGCGATCAGAATGTTTCGGGAGGTAAACATCTGCCCAGGAGGGAAGCGTTTGTCTGTGCTCTTCATGAGAAGGTTGCCCTTTCTCTTATGGACACGTCCATGTTCTGCTCGTAGAGGATGAGGCCTCACTGATCCAGTTCTGGTTGGTGCGAAATGAGGCCAAATGCGGCAAGCCAAGGTTCAGGAATGTCCTCCAACTGGTAGCTCTGGCCGTGGGAAATGACTGTCACTGCAAACTTGATCTTAATCTTCCTTTCCTCTTGTGCTGGGAGGACACTGTGTGGGCTCAGGAACAAGTGGAAAGGAAGGGTACTGGAGGTCCGGGCCTCCCTGTCTACGGTCCTTGGGACTCCCCCTTCCACCTCAAAAAAGTAGTAAATTCCCCCTCTCCTCACCATGACAGTTACCAAAGACTTTCTACTTAGTCCAAGCAATCCTTAGTACTGTCAATTTGCTGGTCAACTCCTTCCCAGCCCAAGCGTCTTGTTTGTTTTTTAATGAGTCTGGTTCACCACAAAGAAAGGAATTTCACACTTAGCTGCTTTGGCATCATAACAGAACATTAACTGCCATTGCTGCCCTTCGAGGAGCTGGGGGCGCTGAGACACCATGTCACCTGTGAATAAACACCTCCTCCTGTGGCAACAGTACTTCCCTGGTCACAGAGCACAGAAGAAAAAACTGACTTCTAGTGGAATTCCCAGCAAATCCACTCCTCAACCAAGATAACAACCAATGCGTCTATGCCTGAATTCCTTCTCTCCTTGTCTCAGGAATTTGTTTTTCTAAATCCCAAAGCCTAAGGAAAATTAGTTATAAAGACCAAAAAGTTGGAATAATTATTATAAATTTCCTGCAAGAAATGGAGTTAACAAGCAAGATGCTATTGGTTCAGTAGAAGCTGGAAGCCACTGATTCAAGTTAAAAACAAAAATATCATGCATGGTGTCCAATGCTAATGTCCAAGTTTTTGGAAACTAGGAAAGGAGCTCAGAGCAGAAAAATATTGTGATCTAATTAGTCTGTCTTGATTAAGAATACCGTGCTCTGGACTGACTCATAGCCTGGTGGTAAGGGGAGTCAGCTCCCACATGGCTGACCATGGTTCAAATCCAGGCTTTGGTAGCATGAAAAACACACAAGGCACATGTGCACACATGCCCACAATCCTGACCGGATGGAGAGGTGGAGAAGAGATTGTGGTATGACCACACCCCATTGGGGAGTGCTTTCTCCTATTTTTTCTATCTCTCTGTCTTTCTCTGGTGAACACACATACCCTCTGGCAAAATAAGAAGGAAAAAAAAAGAACACCCAGAGTGTGTTTGGGCCCTGTCTGCTGCTAACATGCCCCAATATTACAAATAAAATAAATAGTAATACATTTATCCACAGGATATAGTTTATACGAAGCCTCAGAGTGGTGTTCCAAGATACAAGTTTTGAAAGCAAAATAAATCCTTACCTTGGCAGTACTGACACATGGCTCTGTGTAGCACAGTTATCCATGCAGGGGATCCAAGTGTTACATTATTCCAGTAATGCCCAATCACATCCTCTGGTGTTTCCCAGTGTTTGAATGTTTCTGGAACCTACAGTTCCTTGTAAGTATTTTAACAGAAGAAATGCAAAGGGAAGACATCACATTGTGGAAGATTCTGCATAAAATCAGAAGCCGAGATGAAATTTGAATTAGCAAAAGTCATATTGATTTCAACAGTGAGACCAAAATCAAGGCAAGTAGACAGAAAACACTTTTACCATTAAAAACAAAAACAAGCATCCTGCACCCTAATGGCAAATTGAGGTGCTTTGGATGCACATTTACAATTCAACCAACTCAGCACTTAATGGAAGAAAATTGTTTCTATCTAGAATACTTCTTACAGAACCAAGATCAGACTATTGCATGGAGAACTTGATTTAGGTGTTTTCTTGCTTTAGAGGGTTTGGTTTTGGTTTTTATTTCATTTTTACATTCAATCTCTGTGTATCATTGCAGCATACAAAATGAATTTTCCTAGCATGAATGTATTGTGTATTACTCCAGTGAAAAATATTACTATATCCATTATCAACAATTTTCCATTTTTGTGTCCCTTAAATGTTTTGCTTCTTTCTTTTTCCCCTTGATTTCCTCCCTCTCACCTTCCCTCCTTTCCTATCCTCTCCACACTGTCTCTAGAATCTACAGTTACTCTCCATACTTCTATACCTTCCAATTTCTGAGTTTCTGCCATAGAAGACAGGCATTCAGTATATATTGAGTGGGGATATACAATGCCTTTCTTTCATTGTTTGGCTTGCTTTGCTTAGCAGTAAATCTTCCATATTTGTCTACTATCTGTCAGAATTTCTTTTTTTCTTTCTTTTTTTTAATGGCAGAGTAGTATTCCATAGTGTTTTGGGGTTTCCTTCTTTCTTTCTTCTTTCTTTCTTTCTTTCTTTCTTTCTTTCTTCCTTTCTTTTTTAAGACAAGGCATTTCTATGTCGTGATTCTCCTTCCTCTGCCTCCTGAGTATCTGTTGGTACACACCACCACGCCAGGCTATTAAGGTGGTCAGGAAATCCCACGTGGGCTCAGCCTGACCAGCAATAGCAAAAACAAGGGCATGATATCATGGTTAGGACACTTGAAGTGTTTTAAAATGTTACGTTTAAAAATAACTTTAAAACATTAAATGTGTGTGATAATGTCTTTGCATTTTTTTAATGACATTTATTTGATTTTTTTTGTATTATCTTCTTCTCTTAGTGTTTTATATTATTAAATGCCTGGAAAAAAAATCACTTTTACATGTTTTGAAAAATCTTGGGACCAGCAGTGAGCATAATAGCTATGTTGCTGGACTCCCATGTAGTCGACCGGGACTCGAGGCCCAGACCTGGTGACTTAAACTCACGCCTGGCACATGTGCATGCATGCCCAAGATCCCGAGAGGAGAATGGAGGAGAAGGGATTGTGGTGTGGCCATCCCCCCTGGGGGGTGATTTCTCACTTTCTGTCTCTCTGTCTCTCTCTGTCTTTCTGGTGAGTGCATGTGCCCTATAGCAAAAAAACTCTCCAACAAAAAAAAAAAAAAAAAAAGGAAGAAAAATCTTGTCATAGGGGCTAGCAGGTGGTGTGGTGATTAAAGCCCCGGATCCCACATGGCTGACCTTATAGTTTAAGTCCTGGACCTCCAACAATTTGAAAAAACATGCCGACACATGTGCATGCATGCCCAAAATCCCAAAGGAAAATGGAAGAGAAGAGATTGCAGCATGGCTACCCCCACTGCAGGGCTGTTTTCTCACTTTCCCCTTTCTCTCTCCCTCTCTGGTGAGTGCATACACTCTATAGCGAATAATAATAATAATTTTTAAAAATATTGTCATAATGCCTCAGTTTACAATAATAATAAATCATACATTTGGCATTAAATCCTTTTTTTACAGAAAACTTCTACAACTTTTAATATGGTCCTGTTACAAAAAAAGAAAAAGATTCATAGTTTATTATTACAATCACACATTGTTGGATGTGTGTATAAAACTGATTAAGAATAGAAATTAGCTTGGGATTTTCTAGAATTCTCAAGAATTATATATTTTTTTATCCTGAAGTACAAAATATTAAGATTTGTTTGTAATTTGGAAACACCAAGTGGTAATTAAGGAAGAAAGGGACATTATTTACAATGCAGATTTTGTTGGACAGAAAGTGTATTTTTTTTCCAAATAACACCACTAGCATTGTAGGAAAAATTAATATAAAAAGACATTCAAGTTAATAGCATTAAAGCTATGTCACTTTGATACTCTATTACAAAGGTAAAAAGTCTCTTCTGATTTGTAGCAATTGCCTAGACCTAACTTTTGTTTCACTTAGGAATAAGTGGAAGAATTGACCTGTATAAATAATAGCAAAAATAACTACTGTTAATTAGTATTATTAAATAAAATCCAGACCTTCTGAAATTTGGGGTTTAAACTTACAAAATGAACCTTAGATATTGGTGGCATGAATAAAAAGAAATAAACCAAAGTAAAAAAGAGAAAATTCTTACCTAATCTCATGAGAAAATAGAACTTTTTCTTTTCAGAAGCCTTAGATCTGAAGCAATTGAGTAAAGTAAACATTCTCTGGGCTATTCTTACTTTACCTATCCTCGATGGTGACTGCAGATCAGATTCTCCAGGGAGCAATTGCTAAGATGGAGTTGAGAGTTCATAGGTTTATTAGGCAGTAATACCTACTAGGTAAGAAAAGGAAGGCCATAAGATTGGGCGAGGATAGTTGGCAATGACAGATGATGTGACAAAGTGTCTGCCAGGGAGTCCACATTCAAGATTGCCTTAGAGGGGATCCCACATGGGCAGAGACAGCCAGGCCCTCACGCGATCACTTTGCAGGAGCACCAGCTGAGGCTGCCGAGGACGCGATCCTTGGCTTTACCACCACGGCACACCTTTAAGAGGGGAACATCTGGAGCTGTCAGTGAACCACTCATTGCAATGGGGAGCAAGCCCGTTTCTGAAACAGGAATCTAAACAGTGTATCTCCATATCTACTGTACAACAAATATGATCCAGGAAACAAAAATAAAAAGTCAATAAATATTTGCAGAATCTCCCCCAAGTCCCCATTAAACTTTGTCATAATATGCTAAGCGTTGGTGACCCTCCATAAGTTCATGTGTTGGAAACTTAATTGTCAATGTTGTGGTACTGGAGACAAAGTCATTAAAAAGTGACTGGATCATGAAGGCAAAACCCTCATGAAAGGATTTATGCTGTTGTAGCTGGAGTGAGTTCATCCTCACAAGAGCAGGCTGTATAGAAGTAAGACAGGCTCACTTTCACCATCTTTTCCACACGTGCCAACTTGCCCTTCCGCTTTCTGCTGTGTTGTGACACAGAACCAAAGCTCTCCCCAGAAGCTGCCACCATGCCTTTGGACTTCCCAGACTCCAGACTGTAAGTTAAATAAATGTCCATTTTTAATAAATTACCCAGCCTCGGGTATGCTGTTACAGCAGCAGGAAAAGGACTACGACATAGTATTTTTGTTGAAAGAAGTCATTTCCATAATAAATGGAGTAGGCATTTATAGCTCGTAGTCAGGACCATATCAAAAAATGTGCTCTGATGTTAAGTCACTCACGTAAATGACCGAGTCTCAGTGGGTCTCATCTTCTCTCCATGAACAGAGCTCCAGTAAGCTTGTCAGATGGTTCTCTAAGGAGGACAATATGATCATGGACACTTTTTTTTTTTGGAGAGGTTTTTGCTATAGGGCGCGTGCGCTCACCAGACAGACAGAGAGAGACAGAGAGACAGAAAGTGAGAAATCACCCCCCAGGGGAGAGGGCCACACCACAATCCCTTCTCCTCCATTCTCCTCTCAGGATCCTGGGCACGCACGCACACATGCCTGGCATGAATTTAAGCCACCAGGTCCAGGACTCGAACCACGTTTGGCTACATGGGAGTTCAGTGACCTAGCCATTACGCTAACTGCTGTTCCCGATCATGGACACTTTAAGGAATTAGAATCACAATAAAATAGGGCAAAAGTAAATGCTGAAGTAGTAAGTTGTATTTTGTGGGGCTGACTGATCTTAATATACTCAAATTTCTTACTAGAATGGAAAAGTTTAAGAATGTTGGCACCAAATTACTGACATTAATTGGCGTGTAGCAAATAAAGCTATATATTTTCTTCATCTCTTCCTGGGGTCATCATCTATTTGTAAAGGCTCACAATGAGATAATAGGCTAGATTTCTAAAGGGCACTCTCCATTTTAGCCTGAGCAATTAAATGGAAACTCAAAACTGCCCCACATCGCCTCATTGCAGGTGCAATCGGTAGCTGGCAGGTGCAATTAACAGGGCTCCTCATTCAGAGGCTGCGAGTGACAGATTCGTCAATTACTCAATAGTAGACACAATTTTCACATGCAATTTTGTATTCAAAAGTTATTCATAAACTCCGCCTAGATTGATAAATAACAGGAAAGGCTTATGAGAAATGTCTTTCATAAACTATCAGTACAAAAGAAGGGACTGCCTTGATCCCAGGCCTCACTTACGAACTCGGGTGAACAAAGGGCAGAAGTCCAATCCCTGACTGACCCCACATTCTTTAAGAACTCTTAGAAAAAGGAGAAGTTTAGAAGCATCTTAGACCTTCTCAGTCCCCTCCTGAACTTAGAAGACCTTTAATACTCTCATTAAAACTCATGCTAGTCGAGTCAATCCAAAACTTGTGCATCATTTATTCAACAAGATTGTGAAGAGCTCTTTTTGTGTCAGGGACAAAGATTTCCGAGTGAATAGAATATGGTCCCTGCCAAGAAGCTCAACTGCTGACAAGATGCATAGATCTGTAAATAAGCAGATGAAACAAGATGCAGTAATTGAGGAGCTGGGAGGGTGCAAACAGAAAACAGGGTGCCTCACGCTGCCCAAAGTCCACTGGGAGGACTTCACTGGATGGCCATTGACTGGAACATTGAGCGGGGTTTCAGGCTTCAAAGCAAAGGGCCGAAGAGATGTACACTGATTCAAAAATATAACCACCCATCCATCATCAGGGATACAAAATGTCGTATAATAGTATTTCATGCTATAAAAAGTAACTCCCTTTTTAAAAACAGATTATTGTTCCATATTGGTTAGGACAAACTAAATGTTTTAAATAAACTGAAACATAAGTTTCACTCACATACCACAGAAATCCACTTAACAATAAAATAGATGTCAAGCTAAATAATCAATCATTTTATTAAGTATCAATGCCACCTCCCTGAACCTGAGCCCTTTCTTCTGAAATCAGCAGCACAGCTGTTCTCTGCTCAGAACCGTCTTCCTACACTGTAGTGGAGACAGTGTCTCCAGGTAGAAATCTTGAACTTTTGGTCACCTCATTTGTTTTCGTTCTAATTTCATGTGGTTCTTCCAATTTTCTTTTTTTATTATTTTTTAATACAGTCAATCATTATAGCATATGAAATTAATTTTCCCAGCATGAATACACCGTGTATTAGTTCAATCAAAGGTATTGTCATACATGTTGTCAACACATACTTTTCCATTTTTGTGTCCCTTAAATGTTTTGCTTCTTTCTTTCTCCCCTTGATTCCTTAATTTTCTTCTTTAAAAGAATTACTTTACTCAAATTTATTTATTATCATTATTTTTTAATTTGATCAGAGAAAGACGAGAGAGAGAGAAGGAGAGAGAAAGTGAGAAAGCAAGCCCCAGATCTGGGACTTGAACCACCATCGGCCATATGGGAGTCCAGCACCCCCAACCACCTCATCACCTGCCAGCCCTGAGTTCTTAATTTTCTACTCGTGTATGGCAGAAGGTAAGTTTGGCTTCCATTACTTCATTATGACTGCAGTTGTGTTTTTTTTTAATTCTTTATTAATATATTACTGGTCATTAATACATCTAGAGTTACTGGAATATCTTGATTGAAGTATTCTTGCCAAATTTTACCCTTGGGACTGGTCATCTCCTGTATTTCTAAAAATATTTTTCACTGTTGGGATCCATAAATGGATCAATTCACACATGGCATGAGTCTATGAAGGACAGGAACCTTAGAATCTTGCAGTGGTTGAATTTCTTTCACAAAAGGAAGAAGCTTTATGAGCTGATAATTGAAAAAAAAACTGAAAGAACTGGAAGGTATGATGGCAGGGAAGGCAACTGCGGATACTAGAGACAGTATGGGAGAGGTGGTGGGAATGGGTGGTTGAGGGCGGAGGGGAGGGATTCAGGGAACGAACAGCACACCTGGTGGACACAGGAGTGGGGGTTGTCTGTTGATGATAATGTATATGGTGGTATCGTTGTTTTGACTTATGTGCACTGTGTTCATGCTGGGAGAAACCATGTTGTACACGGTGGAGAGGAGCAGTGATTAAATGTAAAAATAAAAAGAAAAAAAAGGAAAGAAAAAAAAAAAAAAAAAGGAAGAAGCGATTGCAGCTGGGATTATCTTAAAAGAAGCATCCAAGGAAACTGAAGGCCAGGGAGAAAGAACGGCAGTGTCCATCGGCGATGTTTGTCTTCTCACACCAGAACTGTTCCTATGCACGTTCGATAGCAAGAGCCAAGACCATGCCTAACGAGTTATTCAATCACTTTCATTACCTACAACTGCAACATCCTATTGTAGCTTTTAACTTTTTACACAATATATACCACCAGAATATGATGAAAGTAAAAATGCCCATTCAAATTTTCACAAACCCAAAATGAGCATGGGCAACCAGTAAAGATCTTCAGAACATTTACCCTAAGCTGATCTGGATAAGCACAAAAAAGAAAAAAATAAATAAAAAAAAAAAAAACTGATCATGAGTAGGTGGGTCACTTTCTTAGTGGTAGCTGTTTGCCCATTCATTATTAAAGAAGGGTAGACTATGAAGCTAAGGGAATAACCAAGCACTCCCTCATTTAAAGATCTAAGTGACAAGAAGAGACACTCAAACAGGCCATTGGAAATAGCTCCCTAAAATTTTACTTGCTGAGATGTAATTTCTCCCAGAGACCAGCGGATAGCGTAATAGTTACATCGCTGGGCTCCCATGCCGCACGACTGTGGCTTAAAACTCACGCCGAGGGCGTGTGCGTGTATGCCTAAAATCCCAAGAAGAGATTGGAGAAGGGATTGCAATGTGATCATTCCCTCCAGGGGTGGGGGAGGTGGTTTCTCGCTTTCTGTCTCTCTGGCGAGCACACGCACCCTATAGCAAAAATCTCTCTCAAAAACAAACAAAAAAGATTTCTCCCATGTACTCTTTCATCTAATGTCTCTACTTCTAACTATTCTAAACAAGAGGAATGTCGAGGTCTACCACGAGATGTACTTTTGCTCTTCCTAGCTACTCACCATTTCCATCAGCATATTTTAATTAAAGACCTTGGCCAAATAATTTAGCATTGTGCGAGTTTTCAAGTTATTATTGCCTTTTGACTCTAAATCTACCTTTCTTTGACCCACTTTGTAATACTCTAACACTCAGTGTTCCATCGAAGTAATGGGAGATAATATTGATATTTGCTTCCTCCATGTCAAAGGGTTGACTGAAGACCAAATGTAGCCATGTGCAAGAGTTCTTATACAGTGTTCACAAGCCACCTCTGCATTGTTAAAATCAGTATATTCACTCTGATGTGGAACTATTTAATGTCAATGTTTCTCTCACAAGAGGAAATTTCTGTCCTGGAAACTTGTCAGCCCCTATTGACACAAAGTCATGTGGAAATACAAGCTGGCCACATTCCTGCTCTCTGCAGCCACATCAGATGCTCTCCACGCCCTTCTGCTGCGCACCTGCTCCCAACACTGCTGGTCACGTGCAAAGTGCACTCTGGAGTTGGTTCCAGATTGGGAGGAGTGGGAGGAAGGAAGGAAAACCTCAGGTTCATCTGACAGGTGTAGGGGACCAAGAGCTATTTGATGGTTTTTCCTCCTTTCTCTTCTATTGAAATAACCTTTAAAGTCCTGCCGTGAAAAGTTGAAGCTAGCATTGTGGTCTCATTTCCGGGGCAATTTAAATACCCACAGCACTCAGGGGTTGGGTGTGGCCATGATTATGAAGTTAATCAGCTGAACTCTGACAAGGCTAACAGAACTCTTCCTCCAAATTAGTTCATTTCAAGGCAAAGATGTGCAGGTGCATGGCTTCTGTGCCTGAAATGACTGGCCTGGTGAAGATGACTCAGTGATGAGCATCGCAGTTCTCTGACACAGCCAGTGAGCACTAGCCCTGGAGAAGGTCTCTAACCACAAACAGATCAGGCTGCTTCAGAGCCAAGCAAGGCGTTCTGAAGTCCCAGTGGCTAATCCTGGGCTCCGTCCCAGAGCCCAGATGCAGGGATCCCCTGCGAAAACAGGTGTGGGAGAGGGAGGGTGGTGAAATGATCTCCATGGTCTTCTATGACAATCCCTTTTCATTTTCTATACTGCAGCCTTCGGTCCATTCGATGTAATTTCCTGGCATCACCAAAGCTTGAAAGGCCAGATCAAAAGTGCAGAGTGTCCCAGCTGTGTGGGTCTCACTCAGACTGAACGCTAACCACAGCCCTTGCAAATAATTTCTTCCATTGAGACATGGGGACACCCCGTGTGCTTCCTCTCTGTGGGGCTGGCTGTATTGTTTTCCCTGCGCTCCAATTGTGAAAACATTTCCTTCATGCACTCATCTCCCCTGCAACAAAACAAGCTGCCCTCGCTTTGGTTTCACACCTGTAGGGCACACAAATGGGGAGAGCCTTGTGGAGCTGCGAGACCCCACCGTGCTCAGGCCCAGAAAGGCCCTTTTATTCTGCATGCAAGGAGACTGAATGGAGACCGGCTGGATTCACAGTTTGGGAACTACAATGGCTCAGAAAGTTGAATTCTGTGCCAATAGTCTCATTTCAAGATGGCCTTTAAAGAACCTAAAACTGGAAGACAAATAGCGTAGGTGATAAATAAATGACAGTGGAGCCAAGGACCCCGAGGGTAACCGCAGCTTTGAAAATGGCCCCGCCTTCTGCAGTGTTCACAAGCAGTGTCCACTCTTCTTCAGGGTTTATCACACTTGGTAGAAATCGTCTTACCCCTGGAGATGTGGTGGGGGGGAAGGGCACTGAGAAAGAGCCCAGAGTCCAGAACACCGTTCATTCTCTCTCCCTAACCAGCTCAAGTCCTGTACCTGTTCTTGACCTCTGGCTCCTCATCTGTTAAAATAGGGAGTAGTAATCCTAACTGCCCACCTCCCAAGGGTGATGGCAGAAACCCAATGAGATCAGGTTGACAAGAAAAGCAGGAGGAAAAAACCCTTCAACAAAAGAATAGAGATTATTTTTATCAAGTAAAGATGGCTAAGAGGGAGTGGTAGACAGTGGACATGAGGTACCAAGGGAAGAAGCATTTAACAGACAGAAAAATGCAAAGTTCTTTGTTGTAAAAAAAAAATGTGTATTTGTATTATATATACATATGATACATCATGATGGAGGCTTAATATAAAATGTAAAATTAATCTAATAATTAAAAATAAATAGTTTATGAATGGGAAAAAAGATGACTAAAAAGTGTAATGAATCATTTTAGCAAAATCAAAATTATCCAAAGAATCAGAGCTATTCATTCGCTATTTTGAAGACTGTTTCTCCCCTACAAACACTCGTGTGTGGCTATGTCCCAACAACAAAGCCAGGTGGTCAGAGGTAAAACTGCTCCACCATCAGCCCATGCAACTCTCATTTTAGGTTCCCCTCTTGGCATTTTCTACCTCCAGGACCAGGCAAACTGCCTTGTCTTTCTCCAGTTGGCTCATGAGAAACTAAGATTTACTAAGACTTAATGCTGTGGAGAAACACCTGCCTTTCGATAGGGGTTTCTTAAAGACTCTACTGTCTACAGAGGAATGGCATTATGGAGGTAGAATGACAAGCAGCAGAGCTGACATTTTGGAATGATGAGCTGCTCTATAGTCATTCATGTCATCAGCACCCTACTTATCAGAGAGCTCTGAATATAGCCTCATTTCAGGAATAACTTAAGATTTTTCAGCTTTAATAAAAGCCATTATCATTGGAAATGTTTTCATAATTAGGTTCTTCTGTAATTAAGCAGTATTGAACAAATGAAGTCAATCAACTATCGTAAACAAAAGAGAAGAAAAAATGTGTATGTGTATGTGTATGTAGGTATGTATATATATATATGTGTGTGTGTGTGTGTGTGTGTGTGTGTGTGTATTTCCCTTCAGAAACTCAAGAAGTCAACGCTTTGGATGTCCAAATTGAAATCTTCTGTGTATAGTGGAAGAAATTCCTCCCAAACCTTCTTTTCATGAGGTATCAGCCTTACCTGTTTCTTGCTATCACAGACCACCACAGATTGGGTAATTTGTAATGAACAGAAATTTATTTGCCTCACAGTTCTGGAATTTGGGAAGTCCAAGATCAGGGGACTTCATCTGGTAAGGGCTTTCTCCCTGTGTTACAACATGGATAAGGTATCACATGGCAAGAGAAAAAGGAGGAGACAAAGAGAGGACCCACTCTCATGGTAATGTATTTTTAAAATTTATTTTATACATTCAATCAGTACACATCACTTTGCTTGTAAGGTAAATTTGCCCAACATGAATACACTTCACACCAGTCCAGTTCGGGCTACTATACACGTTATCATCAACAGATAAAAATCCATTTCTGTTTCCCGTAAATGTCTTACCTCTCTATTTTTCTTCTTAATTTACTTCCTCATATCTATTAATTCATTCACACAGGCTGTGCTCTCATGACCCAATCACTTTTTTCCAGGCTCCACCAGCCAACACTGTTGCATTAGAGATTCGTTTTTCAATACATAAACTTTGGAGGACATATTCAAACCACAGCATTCCATCTCAGGCCCCAAATTCATGTGTTTCTCACAATAAAAATAAATCCATCTTATCCCAGTAGTTCCAAAGTTTTAACTCATTCAAACACCAATGCAAAAGTCAAAAGTCTAGAATGTCATCCAAGTCTGATAAGGGTAAGACTCAAAGCAAGATGTATCCTCAGACAAATCTCTCTCCAGCTGTGAGGCTGACAAATCAAACAAGCTGTTTGCCTCTAAAATACAATAGTGAGATAGGATTAACATTTCCATTGCCAGAAAAGGGGAATGGGCAAGATGAAAGGGGTAACTGCTCCCAGCAAGTCCAAAACCCAACACAAAACAATTTAAATGTTAAAGCTGGAGAATAATGTCCTTTGACTTCATGCATCACATACCAGGCATGCTGAGATGAGAGTTAGGACCCCAAGATTTCAGGTGGCCCTACCCCATAGCTTTTCTGGGCTCAGTTCATACGGCAGCTATAATGGGTTGGATTCTCATGATTTCAGCTTTCCTAGTCTGGTATTGCATGACATAGGAGCCTTACAGTTCTGGGTCTCAGGAGCAGCCATTCTCACGTAAGTCTACCAGGCATTGCATAATGAGGATTCAGAGTCAGCCTGACTCCCATGGATCTGAAGGAATTGTCCTATGAGATCTCTAGTGATATCTCTGAAGTGGCCCTAGCCCAGTGACGAGTCTCTGACTGGGTCCCCCAGTCCATTTACAACATTCTTTGACATCTTATAGGCCACCATGGCCCTTCAACTCTTGAATTCTGTGCTGCTGCAGAATTAGCCCCAGGTGGACACAAAGGTTTATGGCTTGAGCCTGCCAGAGCAGCAGGTCAAGTCATGCCTACACCTGCTTGAGGCACAGCTGGAGAGGCCAAGTGGCATTGCATTGGAATTCGGGGAGCAGAATCCCAAGACAGCACAGAGGTCCCAGACGCCTCTCTGGAAACCTTATCCTCCAGATCCCAGCTTGCCTCAGAGATGTCTGGAATGCCATTGGGTCATTCTTTCATCGTCTTGAATGGAACCTAGCTTCCTTCAATTTATATTAATCTCTTTAGCAAACGCCTTTAGCCACACCCTTAAGATACCCTCCCTAACATGTTTTTTATTCTTTCTATGACTAAACTGAGACTATTCCAAATATTTTCATCGTGCTTCCCTTTTACTTATAAATTATATGTTTAAATTATTTCCTTTTTTTCTCTTTTTACCATAAATGGCCAAAAGAGAAAGAAAGGAAATATTCACACCACACCTTGAATAAATCACTGCTTAGATTTCTCCATCAGAGGCCCTAGTTCATCCCTCTTGGTCTCTCTCTGCCCAAATTCCTCAGTCATGGCTACAGTTCCTCCCAGTTCTTTGCATCTGTAAAAAAGTGGCCTTAATTCCAATTTACAATATCTTGTTCCTCATTTCTGTCTGAGTCCTCATCAGAATGCCCATTCCTGTCCACATTCCCACCAATGTTCTGACAAGAATCACTGGTGTAACCTCCAGAAGTCTCAGGCTCCCCACAGGGCTGTCCTCTTCCTCCACACCCTCACAGAATCTTCTTGATGCTTTGTTCAGGGCAATGCAACCTTTCTCCTGCATTTACTTCAAAACTGGTTTAGCCTCAACCCATTCATTACCCAACTCCAAAGCTACATTTTTCACATTTCCAGGTACTTGTTATAGCAACACCCGATTTCTCCAGTACCATTTTTCATAGTTCGTCTGTGTTGTTGTAACAATACCTGATACGGGTCATTTACAAAGAGCAGAGATCTATCTTCCACAGTTCTGGAGGCTGAGAAAGGGTCTACATCTGGCAAGAATGTTCCTGCTGTGTCATCCCATGATGGTAGAAGGACAAGAGAGAGCACATGTGAGACAGAGACAGAGAAAAAGCAAAAGAGAGAAGAAAGAGGCCCATCTCATCCTCTTATCAGGAAGTCACGCCCACAACAACTATGTCACTCCAATGGTAATAGCATTCATCCATTTAGGAGGGTTCAATTCCTAGTTTCTCAATAGGATGACCATGACACCTACCTCTGTTACCACAGAGCTCATGGAGATAGGGAACCAGACAGAGCCACCCAGCATGGCCGCCATGTCTTCAGTTGTATCTTTGAAAAAGATATACAAATGTTTGGCCCTGGTGACCCAATCATCTCTCAAAAGTCCCACCTTCCACCACTGTTGGGTGAGAGATCAAGTTTCTAATACATGGACTTTAAAGGACACATTCCAATCATATCCGTACATTTCACATCTCAATATTTTTTACAGTGCTCTGCCAAAAGAAATATCCAATGTTTTACTTTATTTGATAAGTAGGTTATAGCCATTCATATCCCAGAAAGCTAGAAGCCATGTAAAAATAATATGCAAGTTGAAAGAAAAGAACATTTTTGTTTCATTCTAAAATAGACACTAATGGCCATGTACCTCCTTTGGGCACTGTACAGCTTCTCGGTTCCTGGACCACCTTCGTTCCCTCCTTGATGATGATTTTCCTAGCGACCTCTGAAAACCCAACTCTTCAAAGACATACCATCGAGAGGAATGTAGCATGGCCCACTGTGGAGGCTACGGGCTATGGCGGACCGAGCACATAGTTCACATGTTGCCTGTCAGACATCAAGGTCACTACACTTTGCTATGAAACCAAAACGTTAAATAATCCTGCAGCACCTATGTGAGTTCACTTTTGCACCCTCACTTTTGTACGTGTGTGTCCAAAATCCCAAGAGAAGAATGGAGGAGAAGGGATTGCAATATGGCCATCCCCCCTGTGGGGGTGATTTCTCACTTTCCCTCTCACTGTGTCTTCATGAGCACATGTGCCCTATGGCAAAAACCTTGAGGGAAAAAAAGAAAGAAAGAGGAAAAAAAAACAAGGAAAATGCACCAGGCGCTTGTATATGCATGTCCAAAATCTCAAGAAGAGAAAGGACTGTGGTGTGGCCATCTGTCATAGGGGGTGCTTTCTCATGCCCTATTCCATTCTTCTCTGTCTCTCTCCAGTGAACACACATGCCCTGAAGCAAAAAAATTTTAAAATAAATTAATTAAAAGTTCATTAAAATAACTTCTCTGGGGCCAAACAGTGGTCCAGCAGTAAACCGCAATGCCCCACCCAGCAATTCCACCTGGGCAGGATCCCAGTTCATGACCAAAGACCTCCCTGCATACACCAGGCGTGAACTGCCCAATAACCTGGGGCTGGTTGACACTAAGGGTGGATCCCAGCATGGGGACTCTTGTGGGTGCCTCTCTTTTTGTCTCTCAGAATATAAATAAACATTTGAAGAAAAGACTTCTCCAGATACCTATACGTTCTTTGACAGTTGGACATCTATGTTGTATAAGTTCAAGGTCAAGTTTCCAATAACTACTGGGAAAGGACAAGACAGCAGCACGTCTCTGGCCACAGTTTCCTTGATGATTAGTGTGAAAGGAGGCATGAAATGTATGCAGAGAAACTGCTCCTTTCTCACTGAACTCAGCTGAAATAGAAGTTCCTATGAGACATTTAAGGAGATGACCATCTATGAGTGTTAGTATTTTTAAAAATCAGAATTTTAAAAATAAAATCATCAAAATTTAGTTCCACCGTAAAGCAATCCCTCTTTTTTGCCATGCCACCTACAAAGTTCAATGACTGTATTTGGGCTTGAGGGTTTTGTGTTTCTTTTTTTTTTCCTTTTGCTAGTTATATAAGAGCCATAATTCATGAAATATAGCAGATATCTCACAGGCCTAGTTCTGCATGCTTGCAAACATTTAAAATTGCACTTGCGGTACATAAAAGATTTATAATGATCTCACCCACAAATACAAATCTTGTCCCACACAGGATAGAAAGACCTAGAAACAGGAGCAGTGAACAGCTGAATGTGAGCACAGGATCATAAATTCCTAACACTTACAGCTTTTTAACAACCTCATCATAAATGTGACTGATTTCAGTTTAATTTATGGGATTTCACAGTCAGGTCCAGGAATTCCTTTGAAAACTAAAAATATAGGAACAACAACATATAGTTTGGACTTGCAAGGAAACAGCTATAGGGTCAGCTGACTCAGACAAGACAACAGCCACCACTGAGCAGTCCTTGATTATGCAAAGTGACCTGGGGAAATCCCGAAGCCATTGCAGCAAATTGTGGGGGTCAAAAAGGATCGGAACACACACCGATGTCAGACCACAAGGCCAAGTGCAGAGCAGGGTTTTGGCTGTGGGTTTTTAGGGAAATTGCCTGGTACAGCAGAAAGAACTTTCTGAGACAGCCAAAGCTAGATTCAAATTCTAGTCACCTCTTCCCAGCTCAGAGATGGTCACTTCAGGGATTTTAAGTCCTTCAAACCTCAGTTTCTCTATTCTGAATAGTATGTGTGTTGAGCTTTCACTAAATGCTATGAGCTACGCTAAAGGTTTGTGCACTTTGTCTCATTCCAGCTTCACTACCACTCCCCAATGCTGCCTTTAATCCCACTTG
This sequence comes from Tupaia tana, assembly GCA_026018925.1. Classification (NCBI taxonomy): domain Eukaryota; kingdom Metazoa; phylum Chordata; class Mammalia; order Scandentia; family Tupaiidae; genus Tupaia; species Tupaia tana. The sequence continues at coordinate 227,305,576 of JAKSZU010000003.1, forward strand.
ACTCATGAGAAAACCAAGGCTTCCAGAGACTCACCATTTTTCTAAATTCTCGGCGTATCCAGTGATGAGATTCCCACGTAGTTGGTGGGACTCCATGATTCCCATCTTGACTACTCGCTTTCACTCCAAAAATGCAGGTAACTGGACCCACTTCAGAGGACGATGCAATGTGTTGAGAATAAAGCCCCCAGGACAGTGCTTTGTAACTCTCTTTTCTGAGGTAACATACCTCATCCATTCTTATTTTCCATAACTCATTGTATTAGCTCAAATAGAGATAATTGAATCTTCCAAGCTATTGGCCATTGTCCCATTGAAAATGTCTTCCCACTCACGAGGCATGACCCTAATCCCAACCTAGGAATGGCGATGTCATCGACCTTTGTCCCGGGAAATCTCCACACAGCCTCCTAAATTCTGGGGGACATTACGGGTCAGTTCAGGCTTTCAGTAAGAATTCATCTCATTTGTTTTTCTTTTCCTTTCCTTTTTCTTCCTCCCCCCCCCCCCACCCCCCCGCAAGGGTATGTGTGCTCTCCAGAGACACCGAAAGTCAGGGAGAAGAGAAAGCACTCCTCGTGGGGAATAGTCATACCACAGTCCCTTTTCCTTCACCTCTTCCTCCTTGAAGGATTTTGGGCACACACAAGCATCCACTGAGTTTCTCAAACCTCTGGGCCTGGGACTCAAACTAGAGTCAGTCATGTGAAATCCAGCTGCCTTAACCACAAGGCCACAGAGCCTGCCTACTCATCCTTGAGGAAGAGTCTGTGAGTGTCTGCTCCAGGGACTCCAAAATGCATTCATTTCCTTAAAGAAAAAACAAAGGTTTGCCTAGATCAGAGCCTTTAGGAGATGTCAGAGTGAACCAAAACCAGACATTGTCCCCGTGGGCTCATGGTTCAGGGTGGAGACACCAAGGACAGCAATGTCAGAACCACATCCAGTACTACCAAAGGGCCAGACACAGGATGGGCAGAGAAGGGGTGCCAGAATCATCATGGGTTAGGAGGGAGTCAGGGACAGGTTCCTGCATCTGTGACTTCAGAGTTGGCAAAAAGCCTGGAAGGATAACTGAAGAAAGTCTAAGAGAAGACACGAGGAAGCATGCAGTGATGCCTGGCCGCCATCAGGACCAGCTCTGGATCTGAGCACGGTGCGGGCCGGGCTCTGCACAGTTGCTGGGCTCAGGGAGAGGGTTAGCGGACCAAAAGCTTCAGAGTTTATTACCACAGGCCTAGCCCAAGTGACGTGGGAACAAACACCCAGATCTGGAACGAGAAAGGAGGAAGGCAACGTGGTAACCAAATATCTTAACAAGATGATGCATTACTTGTTCACTCAGTGACCAAATTCCACTAAGTGCCAACGTACTTTGTCATTTTAGTCTACTCCCTGCAAAATAGAGGAGACTCGGTACAAAATTACTGCATGCTTTCATTCTGAATACAACCCAGTTAGAGCTGAATAAGGACTTGAGGATGAATCAGAAAAATGATATACTGAGTAAGATTCATGGTATCAAATTTGATTTGCAGTAGAAATTAGAAAATCCTAACGGTCTTCCATTCCCTTTCCCTCAAACACAACCCACATGCAGTAAACATTCTGTATCCAGAAAACTATTCTGCAAATAATGCCTGGCGTAGGTGTGGTCACCAGGCGGAATGTGCATTTCTGCATCTGCAAAGCAAAATCCCATTGAGTAAAAAGTACTCAATATCTTAGGGAAAAAAAAGCAAAGAATAATAATTTCTTTCCTCTGAGTCTAGGAGTTAATTTTTATGCTGGACAATTTTTTTAATAACATTGGCTACACCATGGGATTTTAGGAGTTCATTTAGTTTTGAACCCTCTTAAGTTATCATTTTCCTTCTAGCTCAGATGAATCTTTTATCTGTTGTACCCTTAATACCTCTGCTAATCTTAGCAGAGAAAAGCTTCATAATTTGAAAAGGAGAAGTTTAACAAGACATGAGGCTGATTGTTTGCGCAATCAGAACATCTAATTGAGCTATAGTATTCTAAACCATGCTTGTGTGCAGAGAGATAATTTTTCCTTCATTTCCTATTTTATCAGAAAATTAACCTTCATTTAAAACACTGTGGTCTGAAACACTTTTATAGCTACATTCTCGCGGCTGTTCATAAGAATTTGAATTTTAAATTTGCCATCTTGGTCTTTAAAAATGAAACAAACTGCGGATGCTTTAGGGACCAGGTGTTTATGTGCAAGCAGACATTGGAATGTGACCCGTGTCCAAAAGCACTGTGACTATAAATCAAGGGGACTGTGTAACCCTATCTGTCTTTGTTTTTCCCAACTTTAGTGATAAATAATGAGGCTCTTAATTTGCATAGCACTTTTCTGATCTGAGAACCTAGAAGCCCCACATATTTCAGTTAATAGTGGAAACATTGGAAGAATTGATTAAATGTCTCTCTGCACGTAGAGCTGAGTTTGGCCCCAGACACGCTGAACTTGAATCCTGCATTGGTGAAAATAGTTGCCCACAGTGCAAGTGAAGTTAGGTAACTGGTTTGACAAACTGCACTAAACACTAACTGCTGCAACACATACACGACTAGAGTGGCCCCAAGTCCATGGGGGGTCACCTTGCATAGTTACAGTCTGATAAAATTCCAAAACCATGATTTCACAGATGGCTAATATTTTCCCAGAAATTCAGATCTCTCCAAAATATTTCTGAAGATTCTGAGACAGGATGAAGTGGAGAAGGGGATACAATCTCACACCTGGTCATCTGGGTGGGGTAGAATTGTGCCCTCACAATCAATAGTTGCAAGTCCTAGAACAGAGTCTTTGTAGGTGCAATTAAGTTAGAATTAGGTCATTAGGGTGACCCCTCATCCAATATGAATGATATCCTTAGGAGAAAAGGGAGGTCTAGACGAAGACACACAGGGAGAGGACGACGTGCTGATGGAGGCAGAGACGAAGTGCTGTGGCCTCAAGCCAAGGAGGCACTACAAGGACGGCCAGGGCTGTGGTTTGAATGTCTCCTGAAAATGCATGCATTGAGACAGTTACAGGGCTATGAGGGTGAAAACGATCCAATTATTGTCAAAAGATGGGGCTTCCAGGAAGAGATTAGGATTAAGGTCATGCAGGTTTGACTGATTAAGGACTGACTCTTTAATAAGAAGTTTGTAAGGAGGGGGAATGAGGGACACACATGAAACTCAGCCCATACTCTCCAGCCGCCACCACATTGGAAACAGCCAGAAAAGTCCAATCAGAGACCGTCCCTACATGGGAGCTGGATAAACTCTGTCTCTATAAATCACCCAGTTTCAGGCTTGTCCTGTTATTAACAATGAAATGAACTAGAAAATACAAGAAGTTGGAAGAAACCAAGAGGAATCCTGTCCTAGAGCCTTCAGAGATCAGGGTCCTATTGACAGCTAGACCTTGAGCTTTCAGCCTTTAGAACCATCAGAGAATAAATTTCTGCTGTTTTCAGCCACCCAGGGTGCAGCTCCAAGAAAAAAAAAAAATTACCATCTCAGCTCTTTCCTCTCCACCATCCTACTCTAAAGATAACCCTAAATCAGGACCAGCAGATGGCATAATGGCTACATAGCTGGACTCCCATGTAGCCGATCGTGGTTCGAATCCCCGACCTAGTGGCTTAAATTCACACCGGACGTGTGTGCATGTGTGCCCAAGATCCCGAGAGGAGAATGGAGGAGAAGGCATTGCGGCGTGGCCATCCCCCCTGGGGGGTGATTTCTCACTTTCTGTCTCTCTGTCTCTCTCTGTCTTTCTGGTGAGCGCACACCCTATAGCAAAAACCACTTAAAAAAAAAAAAAAAAAAAAAAAAAAAAAAAACTAAATCTAGGTCTTGGTCTTTAATTCTCCAGAATACTCTACATCTAGTATGGTCAGGCATAACAGACTTTTATTGTACAGTTGGGCATAAAAGACAGGAATTGCTGCACAGAGCCAAAAATGACATCCAATGTCCCTCCTGGTATAGAGTTCAGAGCTCAAGGGGCCCTGCTGAGCCCTGCTGGGCTTGGATCCCAGATCATCATCTCAGTGCAGCAGCCAGCCACCTCCTTCTCCTGAGTTCTTATCCTCCCATCTACCACAATTCCCAGCCCAAATACCCGTTCCTAGGATTTGCCCTTAAGGAGGTCCAAATCACTGCTTAGCTGAGCAACCTCTCTAATCCAAGTGACGCAGGAGTGCTGGTGATCAGACCCAACACTCATGCTGGTTCTTGTCCAATGCTCACAAAGAATTAGAGGTGTAGACACAGCGAGAATAGCAAAGCCGAGCTTATTAAGAGAGGCAAGGAAGAACAGAGCTCCCGACAGGGAGGATTCCCAGATGGGCTGCCGAAGAGGAGCTGGAGATGAGGAGTTGTAACCTAGCAGTCTGAGTAATAGGCTGGATTTCTGATAAGGAAGTGAGCTTTAGAAAATAGTGACACGGTAGTCTGAGTGACTTATTACCCTATACTTTGTGTGGTCAGCAGACCGTAACGTTCTGTACTTCTTAAAAGAATATAGTTATTAAGTAGAAACGGTTGTCTTTGACTCTAGTTCCTCTGAGTCCCAGTGCCTCCGGGTTTAGGCTGTGAAAACTTAGCCATCTTCACTCCATCTTGGGCCTTTACCCTGTCTGTGTGCTCACTATCCCCCTCTCTTATCTTATTAGCAAGGAGTCTTAAATTCTTTAGAGACATGTAAAAGGGGTGTACATTGTACATTGAGCAGACCATAGAAGAAAAACACAGAGACGTCATTAAAACGAAACACACAATGACTTCCTTTTAGTGCCCTTACCCTATCTACCTGTGAGTGGTCTCAGAAGGAACCAGCCAGCCTCTGCCCAGAACCAGGAGCTGATCAAGTAACCAAAAGTTTCCTTTACATATTGACCTTAACCAAGAATGAGCCCTTACCAGAGGGGCTCTGGGAAATGCTTTGTAGAAACCTTCAGAATCTCTCTAGAGCTTGATAAAAGTCCAGAAGACCCCTGGCTTCACCTTTTGGCATACCGAATTACAGTGTCTATGCAGGGAGTTTGGGAACCTGCATTTTAAAAGGATCCCAGAAGCTGAGAGCTACCACTGCTAGCTGCAGCCAGCCTCTAAAGGTAAAGTTCTTTCTACTTCTATTGGGTTGTCGGAAAAGTCACGATACATTTGTACATAGAAGAATAGAGAAAATATGTCATGACTTTTCTGACAATCTAATACATAAAATTGCCCCAGGCTCTGAAGACAGATTCGCCTTCTGCGAAGTGCCCTTGGACACAGTCTGCCTTTGCTCCTTTCAGAGTTACAGCGATTCCTCTCACTAGTCTTTCAGTCCCCGGCTAAGCAACAGCTCCCAGGCTTCCACACACTACCCCTCCCCTGGCCGCTGTCTCACAGTACATCTCCTATCCTATTGACTTTGAACCCCAATGCCACTTCTCAGGGACACTCTGGACTCTCCTAGTCAAAATAAGCCACTCCTTTCTCTGTTCTCCCACCCCTCTGGGGCTCTTGTCAGGTCATGTTTGACACGGACCATTCTGTAAGTGCAACGCACAGACTCCTGGGACTCAGGGAGCCATCCTACTCCTCTTTACTAGTATCTGCTAAGGAAAGACCCCCAACATATAGTTTATGAATTAATGTAATAAAATCATACATGGAAGGCTCCTTGACTTTATTGAAGTTTAATGCTCAAAATGCCTCTCAAACTTAGGTCAACACATCTGCCCTGATGTGTGTGTTGAATATACAGGTGAAGGCGATGGCAGCCTCCCGCTTCACTGGGGCCTTTCTTCCTTTTCTCTTTCCCTCCTACTCATCTACTCTAGGTAGGAACGAATCACATCCATTCAATAAATATGAAGGACTTCAAAACGTTCAAGGATAATGCACATTATTTTAAAAACTATGCATAATTATTACACAATTCTGACTGAAAATTAAATTGGAGAAAACTTTCTGTTTGATGGGTGCCAAAACTGATGCACCCAGATCAGCTGTAGACAAGAGCAGAGCTTTCAATGGAAATTTTACGTAAGTGAGATCAAGATTCAGAAGCATTTGAAGAACTGTAGCAGGAGATGGCATACAGCTTTACCAGAATGATCCTGAGACGAAGCACAGTCAAAGCAGTGGCTTTCAGGAGGTAGACATGGCTCAGCCAAAATAATAGCAGATAAGTCAAGAACAAAAGTTGGGGTAACTATTTTCTGAGATGTTCGAAGCACTGTGCTTGTTGACCTACTGGAGGGCTGGAGAACAGTAACATCTGCTTATTGAAAGAGTGTCTTGGGAAATGAAGCTGAAACTTTTTTTTTAGAGATTTTGGCTATAGGGCGTATGCACTCACCAGAGAGACAGAAAGCAAGATACCATCCCCAGGGGGGAAGTCCATGCCTCAATCCTTCTCCTAGATTCTCCATTTAGGATTCTGGGCATGCATGCACACATGCCTGTGTGAGTATTTAAGCCACCGGGTCCTGGACTCCAACTGCAGTCAACTACATGGGAATGTAACAACATAACCATTCCACGATCTGCTGGTCCCGAAGCTGAAACTTCAGCAGAAAATGCCCAGAAAGTCTCATTAGAGAATCTTTCTCTGCCATGACAGTGCTCCCGCTTATTCCTCTCACCAGAGCTCAATAGGAAATCATCCGACAGCCAATTTGCAGTCCTGATTTGGCTCTTTCCAACTTATTTTCATTTTCTAAACTTAAAAAATCTGTAGAGGGCACCCATTTTTCTTCAGCTAATAGTATAATGGGAACTGCAGTGCATGATTAAACCCCCAGGATCTCAGTTCTTCAGTGATGGACTCACTACAGAGTGTTTGAAGTTGGTGTATCTTATGTTGAGAAATTAAGTTTGTAATGTCTACTTTTATCTTTTTTTGGGGGGAGCGGATGTTTTTTGCTATAGGGTATGTGCACTCACTAGAGAGACAGAGAGAAATAGAGAGACAGAAAGTGAGCAATCACTCCCCCAGGGGAGATGGCCATGCCATAATACCTTCTTCTTCAGTCTCTTCTTGGGGTTTTGGAAATGCACGCACACACACCCAACCTGAGTTTTAAGCTGCTAGGTCCAGGATTCAAACCATAGCAGACCACACAGGAATCCAGTGACGTTACCATTATGCCATCTGCTAGTCCCCTACCTTTATCTTTCAATTCTATTTTTCCACGAATTTTTTGATGTACCCTTGTATTTATCGAACTCCTACTTTGCTCCAGGAAACAGACATAAATAATTCAAGAACTCTACCACTAAGAAGCTATGGACTTGCAGAGAAGAAAGAAGTAATCAAAAGATTTGGGACAAACATGACTCCCGTTCTTCTGGAGTTCAGAGGAGAGAACTAGCCAATACTGCATGGCCTTGCTGAGAAGGATGTCTTGGGAGAACAAATGAATTCTCTAAGTTTCTCTTGTTCATAAATTACAGAAACTGACACTGTGACTAGCTCAAGGGGTTGTGTGGCCTAAGCTTTAAAACACCAGCTGTTAAGGAAGTTACATAAACCTTCTAGCCTCAGTTTCCTCTTTGTGATAAAGAAGTAATAAGAGTTTTTGAAACAAAGTGTTTGGTAACGTTCTCAGTTGCTATACATTTTTATTAGGGAAAAGGGTGGACTCTGCAAAGACTGGTATCAAAATCAGAAACAAGACCTGTAGGATAGACCAGAACCAGGGCAGCTCCAAAAACCCAGTGCAAGGGGCTAGCAGACACAGGGCTCAGCACTAGGCCCCAACCAACGTTTGCAATCCCCAGGGGAGAGACTCTGGTTGGCCAGCTTGGGGCAAGGGGCAGGTCATCTGGGGACTAAATGGCTTGGACACCCACTCAGCAACACCTTTTCAAAGAAGCTGATGGAGCACAGCTTTGGGGGAACCAAGAAGTTTGGTGTGGCTGGTGTTTGGGGTGTGCATGGAGAGTGGGAGGGTCAAAGAAGCATCAGTTTGAGCAGAAACCACTGAAGGGAGGTGAGACAGGAGCAGCGGGCACTCTTCCAGGGACACGGGTCTAGCGTCCCCCCTCAGACAGCACCAGCAGCTGTCAACAGCCTTGGAGCAAGCCCGCCTCCCTGGCCCCTGTGGGTGGTGCCAGCCCACTCAGCATCGGGTCTACTTGTGGAAGAGTTTGTGGAGGGGCCTTTCATAGGCCAGGGACATCGGAATACACCTCCATTAACGCGGCCAGGTCAGACCCAGCCCTGGCAGGACAGAGGTCGTTTCTAAGGCTCTCTTCTCTGATATGCACACAACTGAATCAAGACACAATTTCCAATCTACTTGGCCCCCACATTCAGCAGGATTTGGATCTTTTCAAGTGTTTTAAAAACAATCTGTGCTAATGGCACAATGTTCTTGCTAATGCCCTTTAAGGGCCAAATTTTCAAAAATGGCAAATAAATTTGTTTGTCGTTTCCATGTGTAGTTTTATGGGTGGATATAAATACCGTAGTTAAAATAACAAGCTAATTTTTCCTTGCAAATATTTACATGTGGGATCGGATGAGACGTACGTTGGGAAGGTTATCAGCCCTCTCTCAGGAAAAAGGGCAGGGCCTTCAGGGCTGCAAGGAGCATAGCAGATAGACAGAGCTGTGGATGCTGCAGACAGAATGCTCTCCATACGCCAGTCCTCAAGAGAAACTGGGCTGGCTGTCCACGTAGCAGGCCCCAGAACACCAGCTGTGACTTGTCACCTTGCTCAAGTATCTCCCCTCCTCACCTCAGGTATTACTCCAGACCACCCTCCCTGATGCAAGCCTGCATCCCCCAAGCCCTCTAATCCCTTACCACCTGCTCCAGCTGCCTAAGTCTGCCCCAAACCCTCCATGCTTGGACAGCAGGTTTGGTAATGGACTTCACACCCCAGGTTTCTTACACCCCATATCAGCCCAGCACGCAGGTCGGTTCCCTCCTCTAGCCTCTGAGTGCCCCAGGGTCCAAATGAGACCTCCCACCAGGGGGCTGGTCCATACTACAGAGTTCTGCACCCCACCCTGCCCTGTGCACATGCACCGATGGTTGGGGTCAGGTAGTTAAGCCAAGCCAGGCTCACCATCTTCTGCCTGTGACTAGAATCAGAGTTGACATGAAAGGCTCCAAGCCAACGACAAGATGAAAGATGGAGTGTGGGTCTTCATGTGACTCATTTTCCGAATGTTCTAGACAAGGCCATCACTGGGACATATACCCTGCTGGTGCTGTTCTGATGGGCCACACCGCACTCTGCTGGCTGTTACATCATGACTGTCACCCCTGCTATTTCCAGTTAAAAATGAGATGCAAGAGAAAGTTCAGCTTTGGAATCATCAGTGTCACGGAAGGGTCTAGAAGATAGAACTCCAGGAGTAAAAGAAAAGCAAACCAGCGACGCTCGGACGCCCATCTCTTCCCTCCCGGAACAGCTGGGAGACGGCTGGCTCCATTAAACACTGTGCAGGCCAGGCTCGGCCAGCCTGGTAAGGCCAAGATGGAGAGCAGCGGAGGGTGTCCTGCAGAGGAGAGGGGATGGCCACGAACAGCCAGGCCCACTGCCCACAGGAATGTGCCCTGAGGAAGCCATGGCACTTCCTGAGGTCTCAGAGGCTGAGACATTACATGAGGTCCCCCTTCCTCTTGCCTCGCCCTGTCCTCAAACATTGGATCTTTTCAAGTGTTTTAAAAACAATCTGCAGTACATGTGAACTGGGTCACCAGCAACTCTGTAAATGTCATGTGCACAGCATCCACCCTGGTCTACACTTGGCTGCTAAGGAGAGGACTCAGCCCCACCATGCCCCCTGCCCGGCTCTCCCTCCTCATGGACAGAGCGCAGACACCAGTAAGCACTTTCTGGAAGAAAAGGAGGGTGGTGGGAGGCACCATAGTGCAGATGTTAAGGGAGCCAGATCCCACATAGCTAACCACAGTGAAAATCCTGGCTAAAGCAGCTTGACAAATACCAGATACGTGTGCATATGCCCAAATCCCAACAGGGTGGAGAACTGTAGAAGGGACTACAGCGTGACTATGCCCCCTTGAGGGGTGTTTTCTCCCTCTCCCTCGTTCTCTGACTCTTTGTTGCTCTGTCTCTCTGGCCAAGTGTACACATACTCCAGCAATTTTAAAAATAGTATTTGAGTGTGAGCCGAGTCCATGTTCCCTGCACAGAAGTTAAGCATGAAGGCGACTTCACCCTTCAACCCCTACTCAGCACCCATCAACCAGCGGAAGTACAAGCACTTGAAATATACTAGGCTTATTGGGAAAGTCATGATGCATTTTTCTATGTTTTTCTATGCAAAAATGTGAGTCTACCACACAGCTCCTCCGAAATTCCAGATGAACCTCGTCTTATTGTCACGCTTGGTGCCCTAGATGGTGCACACAGCTAAGATCAGCTTCACAGAGGACCTGCACTCAGACCAACTCACCAAGCATTACTCAGCAGAAAACTCAACAGTAGTGGCTTTGAGGTTGGAAGTTCCTGGCTTTACAAGTTACTTTCAGTTACTCGGAATTTTACAGTATACTTTCTATAGCTCTATTAAAAAAGTAAGAATAATCTGATCCAGTCATCATTTTTCTCCGAAAAGTCTATGTTTAGCTTCAGAATTTATGGATGACATTTTCTCAACAAAAGAAAATCCCTAGCCAGTATCAGATGCTTTAGGGAGAGCTGCTGGCTACTTTCCTCGGTTGGAGCCGGGAGTGAGTCTCTGAGTTCACAGATTCAGCACCAGCTTCTCAGGGTGTCTGAGGGAAACAGTGAAGCCGGACTCTCACTTGCCTGCCTGGTCCTGATCCAGGCCCCACCGTTGCTGGAAGAACTTTGTCAAAGGCCATTAATCAAATACAACCTAATGGTCCTAAGTCCGGTGTCCCGAGCGTGGCCATGTGTGCGATGCGGCCGGCATTGGGCTAGGAACTGCCCCCACGAAGTTCAGTCTTGGCTCCCAGCAGGCCGTGTCACAGAGGAGGAGGCAGCAGGGAGCTCTCCAAAGGTCAGTGACGATGCGCTGAAGGGCACGTCGCTTCCAGCCACAGTGCTCTGGCCAGGACCGGGTGTCGGGGTCCTGGCCGAGCCAGCTGAGAGTGATGTCAACTGTTCCCATCGTGAGCTGGCTTCTGAGTAAGCGGCAACACTCCTGAAAAGGGACAGCAGCTCCCCATTCAGCCTCAGTAAGGGATCCCGGGACGCGCCCAAGTCCTTCAGGGAGCACTTACCAGGCTTTGCCAGAGACAGAAGGTCCTACCCACGCTGACTGGTGCTTAAATAAAAACGGTAAACACCCTGAACCTGCCCTAAAGCTGGTCTCCACCTTTACCCACTCTGAGTTTACTACGGCCAGAGGAAATGCTTACTTTATAAATAGTTTTTACTTTATAAATAAATACTTTGACAACTATGATAGGTTTCTGCATAATAGAACTGTAAAAAAAAAGAGTAATTAATACCCTTTGTTTTTAGAAACAAGATTTTTGTAGCTGAACTTTGTTTGCTACTGATACCATGATGCTCCGTTCAGAGTTAGATGTCCCAAGGTTGAAATGTTACATCCTTAAATAAAATGAACTCTGGACACCGGAGAGCTCTGCACTGACTAGACCAAGAACACAACGCGTGCAGAAGAGCATCCTGGCAGAGCCTCCTTCTTAGCCCCATCTGGAGAGGACCAGCCAAGGCAGTGCCGTGGCCAGTGTGACTTCCTTAGATGCTCTGTCTGGATCTCCAAAGTAGCAAATCTTACCTGCCACACTTCAGCTTTCGCTCAACCTGTTCCATGTCCGCCTCTGCACACCTGCCCGGCACTGTGTCTGATGAGTAGTGGATGCGACAAAGGCTTGCGGGATGAGCAGGTAATGGCCCTCCCTGGCCCTCCTTCCACGCCTGTTCTGTGAAGTTTGCTTTTAAGTCACAATGCGTGCCGACATCATAGATGACCTTGCAGAGAGCCTCCCAGCAATGAGCCTTGCTGTAGTCGTGGGGCCTCTTGACTAACATGCTCTTTACGTGGACGTGATTCGTCGCTGGGAAAATCACCCAGCGCCCACTTTTAACCGTCTTCCTGGGACCTCTTCCCATGCTTTGTCCCTGTAGCCTCGGCCCTGCCCTCTCAACCTCTCAGTGGCCCATGGTCCTCTGGGCTCAGGTCCTCCCCTTTCCTGCACTGCCACTCGCCCAAAGGGAACAGCTGACAGTGCCCATCAGCTGGAGTAGCCCCTGTGACACTGAGAGTCCAGTGGGAAGCCCACACTTCAACCAGGAAAGCAAATGAACAGACCAGTGTAAAAGTACTGGCAGCCGTTGCCGCCAGATTCCTCCGGTGCGACTCAGGGATGTCCCTAAAGGGCCTGGCACTTGGGCCCTCAGTCCTCTGGTTCTCATCTCAGTCCCCTCAAGAAAACGCTCCACAGCCCTGGCACGTCGTTATGCTCCTTGCTCCACGTGCCGGTGGATGGGAGTGGCTCCGTGCTGTGGAGAAGATGCTGGGAGTGTTTGTTTCCACTCGTGGGATCTTGTCCTAAACGCTAACTAAAGCCAGGGGGCTGACTTCAGTCCATATAGACTTGGAAGAGCCCCAGCCATTGTGGTGAGAGGCCCGACAGCTCTCCACTGAGTCCTGAGAAATGCCCAACATCTCATCTTCTTTATGGGGTCACAAAATATCCCCTGGGGACAGTTGTCAGTGGACTCACAGCCGGGGCTGGAAAAATGTGCCTCTCTCTCCAAAACCGCTTCCAGCTTCCCTGTCGCCGGCACCCCTGGCAGGCAAGACCCATCTCGTCCTGTTCCTCAGCAGCGTCAGGTCCCTCCTAGTGCGGGGCTTTACCCAAGCATAGAGAAAACACGGGCTGCCCGTTGGACCCCGTATCTGCTACCACAGGACACTCTGCCCGCCTCCTGCTGCTGAGGCACCTACAAACAGCACTACGTGGCCGCACGAGCAGGAGCTCCAACTCGGCTTCCGGTCCTGTTCCAGTGACTACCCCGGACGCTGCGACTCTTCCCTGGTGACGCCACCTTTCGAGCCTCGCCCGTGAGCTGAAAATTATTACTACACACAATGATTAGGCATACCACGTGTGTCCAGAATACACGAAAGACGGAAAACAGCCCTGCTAATGAAATGCCCACGACTGGAAGTCGAATCTGTATTTTTGTTTTGACCATTTAAAAAGGTTTAGTTTGTTGATGAAATAAACAACCGAGTTGGTGGGGTAATACATGGCATTTTGGGAGTGAGAAGAACATGGGCTTTCAGCATCTGATAGGCCCATCTTAGGTTCGTGGTAATCCGACCGGGAGTCAGGCCATGTTGGATGTGTGTTGTAGCTACAGGTGCTGGAGGCTTCCAGTCCCTCTCGTATGTCTCCCTGCATCGCCGTTGGCATCTCTCTGTGTTGCTCTTCAGGAAGCTTCTATGTCTTCTGGATTTTTCAACTTAATCCATGTTGCTCACTGAGCACCATCAGTGTGCAGGTAGGGCGTGGGACAGGGGCACGGCCTGTCATCCCAGCAGCCTCAGCTCTTGGTGGGCCAATTCCGATGGCCCATTAGCCTCCCTGGAGGGCTGGAGGAAAAAACACCAGGGCCCAGCCCCACCGAGGCCCTAAAGGTTGTTGATAACACTTAGCATCTGTATTTTTAAAAGCTCCCTGGGAGATTCTAATGAGAAGCTTGGTTTAGAACCAATGGTCAAAGTCCTTGTTTCTCAAAGTATAGACTCTGGCCCAGCAGCACAGCCATCAGTCGGGGCAAGTGGTCAGAGCCCCAGCCCTATCTCACACTACTGAATCCCACTTTGTCTTTTTTATTTTTTTAGAGAGAGAGATTTTTGCTATAGGGCACATGCACTCACCAGAGAAACAGAGACAGAGAAACAGAAAGCAAGAAATTACCCCCCAGAGGGGCTGGCCAGGTTGCAATTCCTTCTTCTCTTCTCTTGGGATTTGGGGCACGCATAGACACGAGCCCAACATGAGTTTTAAGCCACCAGGCCCAGGACTCAAACCGCAGTCGACGAGGTGGGTGTCTAGAAATTAACCATTATACCACCTGCTGGTTCCAAATCCTACCTCATCTTTAACCTTGTGCCCAGGGATGTAGGTATTTGTTATGGTGTGAGACCACTGAGCTTGTGCTGGTCTCCTGGGCTGCCCTAACATGCACACTGGGAGCTTACAAGAGAAACTGATTGTCTCACGGTTCTGAAGGCTGGGAGTCTGAGACCGAAGTGTCATCAGAGGTGGTCCCTTCCAACCGAGGTGTCATCAGAGGTGGCCCAATAAATCCTGGTCTTTGTCTCTCTCCACCCCCCCCCCCCACCTCCCAACACTGCACAATGCACTGGTCACATGAGCTTCCTGCCGTCCTGCAGTCCCTGAAGGCACCACGTCCCTCAGTGCCCTCTTCCCTCTTCACGACTTCCTCCCGGTCACCCAGAGGACTCATCTACTCCTCTGCGAGACTTAGACGCAGACAGCGTTCCTGAATGCCAGCCTCCTACACTCTGCTCTCCCTCACTCATGCCCTGGGAGCCTTCTCTGTGGCCGACTGTCTTTGGGGGCTGCACCTCCTACTGGGCCTCCAGCGGGGCAGGGCTGGTTCTCGCTCACGGATCTCCCTTCTGCCTCAGGAAGTGGATGCTCTTTATAAACGCGATTAGAAAGTGAATGAAACACGGTAAGAATCAAAACCCAAAATTGTCATCCAAAAAGTCCCTAACTTGTATCCCAGTTGCTGACTAGTAGACAGGGAGAACTTAGGTCACGTTATGAGCTGTGCATTCTAGATTCATTATGCGGACGCAAAAGGTACCTCAGTAGCTTTCATTCTCTGTTACTCAAGTGAGTCTGGACCACTTTTCTTGGGAATCTCCTGCCAAAGAGGCAAAGAGCCACTGGGCCCTGGAGGGAGGAACCATAGGTGAGAAGCCCCTTCCAGCCTCCCCTCCAGCTTCTCCTCATGCCTCAGGCCTCACTGCTCTGCTCACTGGTCCACTTCATTCTCTGAAATCCTGACCACAGCACTGAGGTGTTGTTGAAGTCCCTTCTTTTTCTAGTGGGGAGGGGTGAGTATGAGATAGAGACAGGTACTTTTGTCAGGGTCCGGCCCAGTTGCGATCCTCCCACCCAGCCTCTGCTTAGCTGGAATTACAGGTGTGTCCTGCTGCGCCTGCACTGCGTGTTCGGGCTGACCAGGAAGCCAGCCCTCGGCCTCCCATGCAGCCCCAGCATCATGCAGCAGCATCCAACTGCTTTCCCCAATGTACCTGGACCAAGTCCCTATTTATTATTTTTTTAATTGCCAGAGGGTGCAGGTACTAAGCAGAGAGAGACAGAGAGATAGAGAAAGGGAGGGAGGAGAAAGCACCCCCAAGTGGGGCCAGGTCACACTGAAATCCCTTTCTGAGTTTAGGGAACACACACACACACACACACATGCACCTACAGTGATTTTCTAAGCCCTGGGGCCGGGATTTGAACCACAGATGGCCATGTGGAACCTGGCTCCTTCAAACACTAGGCCACAGGCTGACCTCCCAGTTATTTTTAAGACCTGGCTTCAACGCATCCATGACATCTTGCTGACATTACAGGAGCTAGAAAAACAATGACTGTGTCCTGAGAAAAGCAAGACATCCACAATCCCAGCCCCACAAGCCCAGCCCTCGCTCACGGCCACACAGCCCCAGCCCTTGCTCACAGTCAAGGTACAGCTGCTCCTTCTAGGGTAGGTGTTCTTCCAGGTTTGTCCCTTTGACGTTCAAGGGCACAGAGACAATGGCCTCCTTGAACTCTGTCGTAAGTTTTCCTGAATTATCTTCTTAAGGCCAAAGTCTGGATTCTTTTCACATTTCAACTCAAATCACAAATGCATTCTGTGTGGTTAAAGTGCTGAATCTCACATGACTGACCACAGTTCAAGTCCTGGACCCAGTGGCTTGAAATTTACGCCAGGTATGTGATCTAGAATCCCAAGAAAACTAGAGAAGGGATCGTGGTATGGCCATCCTCCCTGAGGGGTGAGTTCTCACCTCCCTCTCTGTCTCTCTCCAGCGAGTGCATGCTCCCTATGGCAAAAACCTAAAACAAAACAATCTTGTTTACAATGTTTGATTTCTCAGCTTCTCCCCTCCACACAAGAAAATGCCTGGCACAGCTGACCGACAGGATGGAGCTTATTGATCTCTAATAACAGATGTGTTTTTAAAAGTTCGCATAATGGGGCAGGTAGCTAAAGGGAAAAACGGAAACCAGTTGGAATAAATTAGCGGCAGGCAGGTGGGGGCATGCCAGGACAGATAAACACGGAGTTGCAGCCAAAGTAGCTCTGTTATAACCCGGCTGTAATCCCTGGGCCGAGGCTCACCGTCCACTGCAACGTGACTCTGAGGCTTCGTGCCACCCTCCACCCTTCCCTTCAGCCCCAAAGGCAAACATATCCCACTGTCAATAGAAGCTTTCACTTTCCCCTGAAACTTGGTTATTCATTTTTCACAATATTCTAGAGAAAGATTTTGTTCATTCAGTAAGTTCACACACAGTCCATTCGTAAAAGTATGAGGACATAAAAATTACGTTCTCGCCACCCTGGCTTGTTTTTAGGACAGGCTCTTTTTCTGACTCTGTCTTCCTAAGCCTTCCCTCCCTCCCGCCTCATTTTCTCAGCTGATATGACATGACGGACCGCGCTCTCCAGAGCTGAAAGTCTGGGAGAAGCTTGAACCCAGAGAAGCCAGCAGCATACTCCAGTACCATCCACCAGAACGGACATTTGAAAGAGGATCAAGAAACAGGCAGACGAATGTGATCTCATTTCAAGTTCAAAATAAGAGTTCGACTTACTCGGCCTCTATTAAGAATGTAGAGAATTTCTCCCCAGTCCCCTCTGTCAGAAAGGGCACCGTTTTAGAGGTCACTGAAGAGAACATTGTTTTGTTTTTCATCCATATCCGAGGATGCCACAAACACATCTTCCTCCTCTTACTCATGGGGAAAAGAGGCAACAATGCTGCCCCTTTTCTATGGAGAAAAAGCAGCTTCTTATTTTTATGTTAAAGAGTTGTCACGACACTTATATTTTTCATAGCATTAAAAGTTATTTTTTATTCTACTTAATTGTTCATTGAGATTTCAAAACCAAATCTGCCTCCTTGCCAAATATCTTTGTAATATGTACACTTCACACTGGCTTATTATAATAGGTTTCCTCGTGGGATCTAGCACCCTGGCATCTGCTTTGTTATGATATTATAACAATAATTAACATTTAGCACTTACTGTACAGCCAGCCTTTGATCCATATTTTTAACAAAATGTAATAACAATGCTCTTTCACACAGCAGCCTTCATCCCAGTGCCTCAGAGTGGTTGGCAGCATCCTATTATAACCCGGGATGGCTGTATTCACTCCTGAAACCCTCCCAACGCCCCCAGGGGGTCTGCACACAGCAGGAGCCTTCCTTGGGGGAAAGAAGGGAAGAAAGGTCAAGTGAATTGCCAGGCAGCAAGACAATGGCAGCAAACCAGGGATAGAATCCAGTCTGCTTGCCTTCTTGGTCAGGGATTTCAGACCTTCAATAGCATCTATTTTTAAAATAAAGGAGATGGGGAGAGAGAAGCAAGAGGCATTGAGTTTATTATGACAGAGACTTGGGCATATCCCGATAATCCCATGTTGCTCTGAGATGACTCCCTGGGAACACAACTCAGATTAGCTGGCTGGAGTCTGACCAACACACGGGAAGGAGCTCTCACCCTGCGCCACACTGGTGTCCCTTTCCTTAGGAAAGAGGTTAGAAAGAGGCACACAGGGATGCTGAGAACTGAAGTTCTCACTTTCTCTAATCAGGCAGTCGCCACCAGGAAGCACCACTCAGACTCCACACTGTTGAGTAGATGGTCAACAGAGGCAGTTTCACCCACGGCGGCCACTGGGACGACTGTCTCTTCTCGCTTTCATCCTGCGGCCCCAGTTATCAGGCACCCTTAAAGGAAAAAGAATGCAATCTCCTGCCCGGGGAGATTTTGGATTGTTGGGAGGATAAGACACTGCTCTGAAGTCCAGATGGAAGAGTTGGCCATTATAAGAAAATTCATCATCTATACAGTACCTAAGTGCCTGACGGAGTTCAGTCTACCTTAGCTTCACCTCCATGTACAGAATCTCAGACAAATGTGGAGTGCAGAGGGGGGTGAGGAAACAACGTGAAGTACGCGAGGCAGTGCGATGAAGGCACAAGGGAGAGACATGGAAGACACCTCCGAGTGGGAGTCAGTGCGAGCCACAGAAAGCGTGGACTGACGGTGGCTTCCCCTCGAGTGGAACGGCATCGGAGCTTCCAGAGCTCACCCACGTTTACCCAGTGCTTTCTACTCACTAACCATGGGATGTCCAACAACCTCTGAATCAGGAACTGGGATGCTCTCCATTCCTCAGGGGAGAAACTGAGGTCTGCAGTTTAATTAGGCCTCTCGAGATGGCAGAGTCGGTAAGGAGTGGAAGCAGTCTGACTGTAGTTGCACCAGAGTTACAGGGTTATACAGCATCTGCTGAAAACAGTTACCATCTCCAGAAAGGAGTTCACGTATGATTGACAGTGAGGATGGTGTGATGATAACGGTGGTGGTGGGCAGTGGTAGACGCGAGAGCGATGATGCCAGTGTGCAGGAGCAGTAGCTGGTGAGCAGCTGTGGAGGCGGTGAGAACAGCCCATGGTGGACCTGGCGCTGAGCAGAGCAGTGAGGCCGTCGGCACGTCCTGGGTGCGTGTGCCAGGCCCGGTCCTGAACTCTGTGTCTATCGGTTAGCACCATGTCTACGAGGCCTAATTATTATCCCTGTTTAGTGGACTAAGAAACAGCGTCCCAGACTACCTCAGCTACTGAGTGCTTCTTCGATGGGTCTGTTTCCATGAAGCCAAACCATCCGTTATGTTCCTCCTTCCCTTTTCTCAACCAGAGGAAAAGAGAAGACAACATCCTTTTGTCTGATCTGATCCTAGAATGTGGCAGCATGGAAGCAGGAAGGCCTGTGTCCGTTCTTGCCAGTTCCCGTTGGTCCCTTCCACACTCAGGAAACACCTCAAAATACACCGATCTCTGAGCCCGCCTGGCGCCCGAGTCTCCATCTCTACCAAGAGAGCAAATGCTCCTAGAAAACGAGTGAGATTCTATAAAGCACATTCCAGGCCAGCAGACCAGCAGGTGGCATGATGGTGAAGGCACTGGACTCCCACATGGATAACTGTGGTTTGAGTCCCGGACTGGGTGGCTTGAAACTCATGCTGGACACATGTGCACGTGTGCCCAAAGCCCTGAGAGGAGAATGGAAGAGAAGGGATTGCAGTGTGGCTGGACCCCCTGGGGGCTGATTTCTTACTTTCTCTCTCCTCGTGTCTCCAGTAAGCACATGCACCGTATAGCAAAAATCTCTCTCTAAAAAAAAAGAAGAAAGAAAGAAAAGAAAACATACCATTCAATTTTAAAATAAATTTATCCCAGATCTACATTTTTACCAACACCATATGCATCTGGCTGGGTCTTCTTTTTAATAGAGTCTCATTCCACATGGAAATAAAAATAATAGCACCCATCGAGCAGATCTCTGAAAGAAATACTTTTTCGTAGTACAGCAGGAAAATGTGTTCTCTGGGCTGTTCTCCGATGCCCAGAGTCCAGTGTGAGCTACTAGCAAGCACCAGGATAAAGCCCCAGCAAAGTTATGATCCCCACACAGCCCAGTGGTCACCGAAACTAGAAAAGAGAGACCACAGTATTGGGAAACCCAAGTATGATTGCATTTCTTGTAACTCGGGGCAGTAGCTCTGAGAAATTATAAATCCTCGACTTTACAGAGACCTAGCCAATGGAGCCTCGCACACGGGCGTCAACTTGGTTGCAGAACTGAACCTGGGTTCATCTTAAAAAGAATGTTTTGCCACTCAGATGCATTTGAAGATGATTCAGATTAGACTGATGTAAGTTATTATAACTTGCCCCCTTGGGACAGCATTCTCACAGTCCAGGACAGTGCATCATTTCCTGGAATAGTTGTTTTGGAAAGGGTCTTCATTACCACGGTATTGCTAGCAAAGGAGCCAACAGGGTGAACAGTACTTGAGAGAAGACACTTCACTATAAAAGCAATGGAGGAGATCACAAATCGTCTAAACAAGGAACAAATGCTTTTCACATGGCAATGCGGAGAAGCCCAGTCCTAGAACACACTGGTGATTAATTCAATCAGAAGAAAATAAAGTGTGCCGTAAGTCACATGCTAGAATGTAGGTGGTGTCCTAGAACGGGGAGTCCTGAGTAAATGAAGCATCTGAGCATCACGTGTTCACAGCTAAGATAACGGCACGCCAGCTCCAGAAAGGTGTTAGGATTCTGGCCCCCAAACACACACCAGCTAGCCTTTCTGCATACACTGAAGTGATGCCTTCCTTGGAACCTTCCAGGGCTGCCTCCTACGGGGCTGTAGGAGTGAAATGATCATATGCAAAGAGGATCCCAAGCACTCACGGTATTTCTCTGGCTGCTGAAAAATTTTAGGGAAAAATGCTTCATCTGAAACGTGCGTTGCTTGTGATTCTACTCCGTGTTCTTCCACATCCATGCTTCTTAAACTTCCCATGTGCATCAGATAAACATGAAGGTGGCAAATGCGAGCAAGGAGACAAAAAAGGAGAGGGAGGATGCTGCTTAGCAGCTCAGGTAAAGAAGAACTTCCCTCCTGCCCCTGCTCACAGTTCTAAAGAAAAAGGCCATTTCTGATTTTCACCTCAAGTTTGCAACATCATTTGTTCAGAAACAAAATGTTTTTATTCAAACTCATTAATAGCTAAATGTCAGAATAAGGGTAAAATTGGTTACATGGCGTGGGAAGCTGCACTTGGTTCGAAATCTGTAAGAAACAGGAATTTGGTCTCTTTTAGAGCTTCCTAATCTGCCTCTCATGATAGAGCGCTCAAAACACACACTGCGTGGCGGGAAGCTCGGCAGCGCTCAGACCTGCACCTGCTCTCTGGAGCGGCTTTGCCAGCAGAACCCAAGTTCGCAAGATTGCATCCATTTCTGAGTAGCCATCATCTCAAAATTAGGAGGGAGCTTGGTATTTTTATGTAAAACCAAGCTGGGTCATTTACATGACTTGAGATTTGGGGAAGGAGCAGTAATCAAGCTTGTCCTCTACCTCCTGAGCCGGTGGCAGAGTTGAAGACGAGGGTGGCGGTGTGGACCAAGAATGGATGGAGCCTCGACCAGCTCTTCAGCACAAGACCTATTAATATGAAAATTTATGTAAGGCGACGACGGGCTGTTTCTCTTCACGCAGAGGGGAGAGAACCATGCGAGATTATTTTGCAGAATGATAAAGCTTCCCTATCTAGTTCATAACCCTGGGGAGAGCCGGAAACGTATGGGTTTAGATTTGAACAATAATGAAGCAGTAAGTGATACAGCTTTTGGCGGTATAATGACTGTATTAATTTGCAGGCTTGGGTGTTAAACCCAAACAGAGGCCCTGAAGAGATAGGACTGTTATCTAAGCAACAATTAATATGCTGCAAATACTATTTAGAAATAGCCCCATAGTTCACTCTGTTAGCATGAGTGTAACTTTTATTCCTCGAGCATCTTCATAAATTCTCATAAAAATGTAATAAACATGGTACGAGCTAGAGAAGCACAGGTTGTCATTTACAAATAAGCGCTAGTCTCAATTTTAGTTTTAGATCTCAAACTTGAGAACCACTGGAAAGGAGAAACTGCACCTCTACTCCGACCTACATTCTTTTTCCAGTTTAGGTAAAATGCCTTTGCTGTGATAAAGAGATTGAATTTTTACCTCTGATTGGCATTGCATCAGCAGGATGGCCTTTCTCTGTTAATTTGCGGGTGAGACGGCTTTTCAATAGCACTTTTCCTCACATGATGAGAAAAATAAACAACTTTCTGCGTACTAAGATTTATCATTCCATTTGAAAACTTAAAGCAGCCTGAGTGGCTGGAGCTCTTGGGATTGCTTGATTCCGATAGAAGCCCTGGGCGATGACAAGCTGACCAGAGCAAGGGCGGCCTCATGCACACCTGGGGTGCAGCCCTGATTCTGTAGTTACCTACATTGGATCGGAAGGGTCTCCAGGGCGTGGGCTGTCGGCTGACCACTCAGCACCGCGGCGCCTGCACTGCTGGCCACAACAGGGCTCACGAGCTTTCCCAGGTCCCAACCCAGCCTGCCTCTGAGCCACCCGAGGACAGACCGCATTGCTGAGCCCACCTCATCACATCAGAGGAAAGCAAGGTGCCAAGCAGGCCCTCCGGTGCCGGTGCCACGCCGGCCTGGCGGGGGAAGAGTGGTCGTTTCTCTTCTCTCCTACCACGACCTGTTATTCCAGAACATGAGCAGGCAGCAGGACAGAAGGAGGAAGAGGAGCCCTGTCTCCCTCCCACACAGTTCCTTCTCTAAGTGCAGGGCACACCTGGCCACCACGGACCCACCTGCCACTCCTGGACTATGACTGAGCGGGCAGGGCACGTGATCTGGGAAACAGAGCCAGCAGCCATTTGCTAACTGTGTGACCTCAGACTAGGTGCTTCCAGTTCTTACGCCTCCATTTTTTTTTTTTTTTTTTCTTTTTTGGAGAGGTTTTTGCTATAGGGTGCGTGAGCTCGCCAGACAGAGAGAGAGAGACAGAAAGACAGAAAGCGAGAAATCACCCCCCAGGGGGGATGGTCACGCCGCGATCCCTTCTCCTCCATTCTCCTCTCGGGATCTTGGGCACGCACGCACACGTGCCCGGCATGAGTTTTAAGCCACTGGGTCCAGGACGCGAACCACGGTCGACTACGTGGGAGTCCAGTGACATAGCCATTACACTAACTACTGGTCCCCCTTACTCCTCTATTTTCAAATCTGAAAATAGGGCAAGTAACTTCAAAGTACCTGCTACCCAGTGTTGCTGTGAGGTGCCAATGGCTTCACCCAGGCAGGTGCTCCCAGGCTGCCAGGTGGGCAGGACCGCTGCTGCTGCTTTCAAGGTGGTCAGTGGGTCTCCCGTTTCACCCTCCCACACACAGGCCTTCATGCAGTGGGCCCCTGTCCCCCAGGGTGCGCCTCCCCACACCTCCCACTGTGTGCTTTCTGGAGGACTGCACCACATCAGGTGGCCACTGTGTTGACGTGGAGAAACACAGACAGGGCAGGTGGGTCCTGCCTTCTGAGCACAGTGTAGATAGTTTCCTCTCTGTGCATCCACCTTTTTAAGAAAGATATTAAATATAATACATAATATAGCATACAGAAGCTGCTGAAAGACTCTAAATGTGATCACTCTGAAAATAAGTCCACACATTTGAAAATACTCCACAAACACCTGTCATTAAATGCTGGACATGCAAACAGGTTTGTTAGTTATTTGAATATGCACACGAGCTAACGGACTCTCCTGGAGCAATGAGAACATTACTTTGAAATAGGATGCCTTCTCTAGAATTTCAGTTGCCCAGAGTAAGAGACTCCATAATCCAAATGCATTTTCCTCTTCTCTATCTTCTTCCACACGCTGCCGATTCCCTCCAACAGAATACTCTCCCAAGGTCCCCTCTTGTGATAATTATCTTCAAACCTTTAGCTACAGACAGAGACAAGAAGGAATCCCACTCTCAAAGGTTTGCTCCAAGTCACCTTGAGTTCTCCTTGAAAGGACACACTCCAGATCATTTCAAAGAGTGTTTAAATTAATAAAACAGGAAAGCATCTTCCAAGGAGAGAATCCTTTCGTTGCGTGCAAAGTTGTTCCCCCCTGTAAAGGCTAAAAGCTCTTTCACATCAATGATCTCCCTACCCCAACACCAATCCTTCAAGGCCGATATTACCACCTAGGTTTCGTGGGTGGCGAAACTGGTGACCAGGGGTTAAATGATCTGCCAGCCCTCCACAAAAGCCTTTTGTAAACTGGGAGAATCTAATCAGGCAAATTCATGTCAGAGGAAACAAAATCCTCTAAAGAAGGGGAGAGAGGACTTCGGAGGAGGACTTTGAGTAGATCTCTTTCCCAAAAGGTGAAAATAACAAAACCATCTGTTTAAAGAGCTATGCACAATCAGAGAGTGTGGCCCCTGAGTATTCTTAAGCCAAATGTGTAAGATGGCTTACATGGAAAAAGAGTAACAGTGGCCAGTTCTGGACCATTTTGAGCTCCTTGTTCTCAGAGCCCCACGGACAGCAGGAAATAGTCTCTCTCCTCTACAGATCAACCAGCCTGTCTTAACTCTACCCCAGTAGGCACAGCACTAAGAGGACTGTCTTCTGTAAGCGCGGATTCTTTTATCTCACAGTAGAGGAACCTGATAAGGTTCCCCAGGCTTGAAATGAAGGCAAGATGCCCCACCACTTTATATCCGCCCCAAGCTATTTAATCAATGGTGCCAACCCAGCAAGCCATGCCTCGCCCTGACTTCACCCAAATCCCCTCCATCTTCCAGTACTTCTGCAGACTCCACCTCTTACAGAAAGGTTGGCCTCATGATTCCTGGCCTATCTCCACTTCTCCAATTCTGAACTCACTGCTTCAATGGTGAAATATTTACTGAGGCCCCTTGATCACCGTGCCAGTCAAAGTTGATGGGAGGAGCACGCAGGGGCCCTCTGACTTATGTCCTTCCTAAAAACCTTCTGTGCAGCACTTGATACTGACCCCAGCTCTGTCACTGTGCACCAAATGCCTGCAGGTAAGTAACTACACTTTTTTTTTCCTGAAATTCCAGAGTACTGGACACCTGAATGGAGAACTGGGAATAGCAATAACCCAGGCAGAAATGGTCTGCCTTACCTCAGAGGTAAATCTATCTGCAGGGAATGGCAAAGTGGTCCTGCCCAAGTACCTGGGCCTTGCCGGCCACAGCTGTCAGGACTGGTTGGCTGTGGCTTGATATGCTCACCGTCTCCTGCCTGGTTCCAAACAGACCATCAAAACCACATACAAATCACCAAGCTCTGATCGCCTTATCAGATACACAGTGTAAGCCTAGTCGGCCATTAGCCCGGTTAATTATTTGGCAACCCACAGGCTTGCTCCTTTGTCTTTGGGAAGGATGTGATCCAGGGAACTGATACCCTTCAAGAAGTATCTTCATTACTGTTTGGTGTTTGGAATCTAAACTTGCATTTCTACCGTTCTCTATATGTACATTAACACACATTTTCTCTGTTGATTTGCACAACAATGGTCTGCAGGAGATTTTTGTATTCTTAATGATACAGACTAGGTGAGGCCAAAAGGCTCTCTGCCCACAGGAGCCTCTCTGAGGGACTGAGCCCAGAACTGGGATTCCCACCATTATTACCAACTCTTGGGAGAAGGGAGGAAATACTCTCCAGAGCCTAGAGGGGTGGGTAGGATACACCCACACAGCAACATGAGGGACACATTGGAAAGCAAACTCAAAGGGGATGATGTGTGGAAAGGGCATTGTGGGGGGTACTGGTTGGAGGGGAGCCCAGAATTTAAACTTGTATTCCTGCTACTATTCAGAGTTTGGGTAGCATGTTTAATTACAGGAGAGCACCAAACAATGAATGCCCATGGGTGATTATTACTGGTTCCATTTTTAACACGCTGAGAGGTGGGAATGGGTTGGTCCATTCTGTGCCACCATGTTGGAGCTCAGCCTTCCCAGACTTTTGATTCCCAACTTAAAGCCAATCACTATGGCCACCAGCCACACTAAGTATTCAGTCCCCTCGCAGGGCACAGCCCCTCTGCTGGATGACAGTCCCGAGACTCGTATGTCAGCCTTGACCCACCTCACTCTGCTCTCTGCATATGTGCCCATCCCAGCTTATACTGCTGCAAATGCAAGTGTAGGGGAGCCAAGCAGGGACTCTAGCTATCCTAGATTGCTGCAACAGAATATTCCATTATTCCCTCCAGCTCTAAGATGCTAAAGTCAGACAAACTGGGGTCTGACCTGGCTCTCCTCCTTTAGAAGAATATAGCTACAAGGATAGGGGAGACAGATAGATACTTAAAAAGCTCAGAATGGGATGTCTAGTCACCTAGCCAACATCTGTCCAGTTGTATTAGTCCATTATTCTGTTGCTAAAAAGAAATACCTAAGACTGGGTAACTTATAAAGAATAGAGGTTTATTTGGCTCACAAGTCTGATGGTTGGAGAGTCTAAGAGCACGGACCCAGAATCTGGTCAGATCCTGGTACTACACCACAGCATGGTTGAGAGAAACAGGCAGGCTAGCTGTCATGTGGAAGGAGAGAAAGAAAGAGAGTGAGAAGAAGAGAAAACAGACTTTTCGCTTCTTCCATTTGACCCTCCCGTACTCCCAACCAAATAGATAATATTCATTTACACTGAAGGCTGGTTTTCTTCTTCAAGTTCTCAGTACTCTCCAGTGCCTCTACCGTAGGGAACAAATTATAGCACACAAACACTGGGGGGAGTACCATTATTTAAACCATGGTACAAGATAGCACAAGTTAGGCTGCCACTTGCCCTAAGATGTGAAGGCCAATGTTTTGCAAAATCCTGGATCACAGTTTATTTTCCAAGTAGTTGTTCATATGGCCAATAAAGAATTCAGCTTAAGTCAGAGTTCCAAAACCTTCTTCCCATGTCATCTGGGGAATTAGGAGTATGTTTTTCTCTCCCCAGGTCATTCAGTCTGGAACAATGATCATTCTCTCCTATAAATTTTGGATTTTGCATTTAATTAATTGACTTTGGCAGTTGGCATGCAACCTTTTTTAAAAAATACTAAAATGTCAGCCTTGAAAGAAAAAAAAATCATTTGATGAATGTAATCTAAGTGCCAACCAAAGCACAAATGTTCCCCATGGGCCTCTTACAACATTGGAGGTTCACAATTGATTGCTTGAAAATGAGCAAACTAATGCAGCAAAATATTTACTAGCTAAGCAAGTGTTGTCGTGTGTACACAGCATGCTTGTCCGGAGAGGCACACCTGTGTCCTGTAAAGTACCAAAGCCTGAAACCGGTTAAAATTAATGAGTAAATAAAGTCAAAATCTACTGAACTCCTAGGATAAGAACAGCAGTAGGCCAAGAACATGGACTTCATCCTGCAGAAACACAGAAAGAAATAAGAACCTCAGATTCCTCTGTCTGGGCTTGGTGCACAGTAGCATGGCAGGAAAGAAAAATACAACCAGAATATGACGCCGTCAGCAATTGACTTCAGGTGCCATCTGCATATATTCCTGGCACTATTAATTTGCAATTAACAAGGGCCTTATGTTGTATCCCCTGCAACTAGCTGTCTTAAAGGCTGAGGGAGGGGGTTTAGCGGAAGGGAACATGCAGGTGGGTGGTGAGCCTTCTCAAAAACAAATAATTCTGCTTTTCAATACTGAATCACTGGTATATAAGCTGCTCTCTCAAATAATAAAAGGTCGTTTGTTGAAGGAAATGGAATATTCCCATTGTGTCATGATGTGAAGCGGCTCCTCTGAAGTGTGGAAGTGCGTTACTGAGTGAAATGCCGGGCCCCGTGGAGGCCAGCAGCAGTCCCGACCTGCATTAGACATGGTCCATGGCCAAAGTCCAATGTCGTACGCAGACTCCTGGCCTCTGGGTACAGGTAGAGAATGGCAGAACCTGTGGCCACTAGGCAGAGCAAGAGTTCTGGATATGGCCATCCGTGACTTCTGGTTCCTGGTCTACTAATCACCCACTGTGAGGCCTTTGGAAGCTATTTAACCTTTCCGATCCTTAATTTTCTCATTAGTAAAAAAGTTTTTTGTGAGAATTAAATGAGATCATCGTGAAGCGTCTGGTGCAAAAGATGTACCATAATGTGGATTACTACATATCAGGTACTTCAAAAGAGCCTCACTTGCTTGTCTTAAAGTTTACTTATAGTTTAAAAAATACTTCAGCCACATTTTGGTGACAAGAAAAATGTCATTCATGCCCAGGTTACTGAAAGAGAAACGAGAGTCCAAGTGGCTTCCATCACCCCCACCATGTGTATACAGTCTTAGATTCCATGGAGAAGCGGGGTCAGTCTGTCACTGAAAGGCACATTCCTCGGTCAGCTCTCTAGGACAAATTAGGTCACCAGCGAGTCAAAGAGACCTAGGTGTTCCTATGTTCTAATTATGTTTATGAGAACTAATTGTCTGACTCATTTGTGTTCTCGAAAGGAATAACACAACTTTAGGATGACAAAGTCTTAGAGAACAATGTGCTACAGCCAGCTGATCAGTGGCATGAAAGTAGAGACTAGATCAAAAGCAATTCATCTTCCTCCGGCTTAACACTTGGTAATAGACGGAGCAGCAGACATCTGCTAAAGCCGATCACATGCTGACGCAAAGCAAAATCATGAGCAGCAAGCTGGAAAATCTTAGCCTCTTCTAAAGCAGCCACTAGCGCAGTTTCATAAGCCCAAAGGAGCAGGTTCCCAACTCTGAGGCACAGGTACTGATCAGAGAGGCCATCACTGTCTTGCTGCCAACTCAGCAGATAAGCTGGACCCTGAAAGTCTCAATTAAAAGTCTCTGGGACACTCAGGAAAATACAACTTCCTCCAAAGCTGGTTGAGAAATGCAGGTGTTTCTGCATCACCCCCAAAATCCTGCTGCATACAGAAGAGCGTTTCATGGACACAATTCTCTTGAACACCCACTCCCGGGCCAAGACTTAAGGACATGACTCATCTGGAGTGAACAAGGCAATTTTCTGTGGGGAAAACGTGTCTCCAGCCCAGATGTTAGC
Organism: Tupaia tana; assembly: GCA_026018925.1. Taxonomy (NCBI): domain Eukaryota; kingdom Metazoa; phylum Chordata; class Mammalia; order Scandentia; family Tupaiidae; genus Tupaia; species Tupaia tana. Next base: position 227,334,347 of record JAKSZU010000003.1, read on the forward strand.
CAAGTTCTGCTTAATTAAGTAAAACTGTGAGCCTGAACACGTACAAACACTTTCAGTTCTCTCTAACAACTGTGGGAAAGATCACGGTGGACAGGGGGGAGACTGGACACTTGTACACTTGCTTGAACTGAACATGGTTTATGAATATCTACTATTTTCACAAAGATAGTTGATCAGAAATTACCAATTAATAATATCTAAAACTTTCATGCTTCACACAAAAAAAAGTCAATTTAATTCAAGATGTGCGTATTGATCATCTACCATATGTAAGAAGATTCTAGAAGAAGAGGAGGCTCTGGGGAAGGGTAAGGAGGGGAGGGAGAAGAGGAAAAGGAGGAGAAAAAGAATAAAGAGAGGAAGAAATTGTATAGGATAAGTAGATGGGAACATAGGGAGCCACAGTGAAAGAAAGTGAATAAAAATGTTATTTCTTCCCTGATCAGCTTTCCAATTTGTGGGACAATCTGCCATGGCAACCATTACACATGACAGAATAAATACAAGTTAAAGAAAGGTAGGAAACTTTCTGTAAAGGGGTAGAGGAAGAACCTCTGGAATCCTCACTGGAAAAAAAATTGGAGTTGCTTCAGAGAGTCCAGTTCACAGACAATGCCCCTCCCAGTACTTCATAAATTATGCCCCTACTAGCCCTGGATTGCACTTATGTGACTCGTGTACCTCTTCTTCAAGTGCAACTACTTAAAGAGTAAATGAACATCCCAGGCGGTAAGGGTTGAATCATATCCCCCTCTAAAAGATATGGTGGAGTGCTAAATGCCAGTACCACAGAATTCAGCTCTATTGAAAATAAGGTCTCTTGGGACCAGCAGTTGACGCAATGGCTATGTCACTGGACTCCCATGTAGCCGACTGCAGTTCGAGTCCCAGACCCAGTGGCTTAAACTCACACCGGGCACATGTGTGTGTGTGCCCAAGATCCGGAGAGGAGAATGGAGAAGAAGGGATGGTGATGTGGCCATCCCCCCGGGGGTGATTTCTGGCTTTCTGTCTCTCTTTCTCTTTCTGGTGAGCACACACACCCTATAGCAAAAACCTCTCAAAAAAAAAAAAAAAAAAAAAGAAAAGAAAAAGAAGAAAAGAAGGTCTCTACAAAAGTAATAAAGTTAGAGCAAAGGCATTAGGGCGGGCTCCGATATAACATGACTGGAGAAATGAGGCCGGCCAGTGGTGTGGTGGCTAAAGAGGCTGGATCCCACATATCCCACTGTGGAGTTCCAGACCTGGTGGCTTGAAAAATGTGTGGGCACATGTGTGTGGGCCCTAAACCCTAAGAAGAGAATGGAAGAGAAGGGATTGCTGCATGGCCATCTCCGGGCTGGGGAGAGGTGCTTTCTCACTTTCCTTCTTTCTTTCTCTGTCTCTTTCTCTCTCTCTCCAGAGAGCACACATGCCCCATAGCAAATTTTTAAAAGAAAAAGGCAGGGGGGTCTACTGGTGGGATCTGAACACAGAGACAGAGAGCTGCACGAAGGAGAAAGGATGTGGAAAAACACCAGGAAAAGCAACATGAGGATAAACGCAGAGATCAGGGTGATGCTTCTACAAGTCAGGGGTTACCAAGGGTGGCTGGAAGTCAGGGACTACCAAGGATGGCTCTTGCACCACTGGAAAGAAGTGAGGGGGAGAGGAACGGATTAGATTCCCCTCATGATCACTTGAACAAACCAGCCTTGCCAACACCTTGATCTCCGACCCCTGGCCTCGTAACTGTGAGACGACATTTCTGTGAAGCGGCTGTGACTGCTTCGCTCTGGCTGCCACAACAAACTGAGACCACAGGGCTGCCATTTTGGAAGATGGTCTCAGTCTCTGGGACTCAGATCAGTGTTCTCCAAAAATATGCAAAGATTCACTGAAGCTAGTACAGAGAAAAACTTCTGAAATGTCTGTATATTTCATTAGTTTAAGATTTCTATTTTGGTACATGTTTTTAAAGCCTGTATAGTAACACAATGACATAGCATAGAGTTAATAAATTGTGTGTGTGCATGCACATGTGTGTGTGTGTGTGTGTGTGTGTGTGATACTTTGTTCAGAAATAGTTTACTGTTAGTGGGAGCAATCAGAACTTTTATAGCTATTAAAGTGATAAAAATCTAAGTAATCAGAGAAACAAAATTAGATATGTAATTCTCAGAGGTGAAATGCAACCCAAATGGTACGGTGATAAGGCTTTAAACTACTTACCTTCTCAGTACTTCATTACTGAGTGCTTTTCTGACTAAAGGAAGACAAAGGAACACCTGAAGACATTCCATTCTAATCTGGGGCCAAAGAGCGCCTTGCTGCAGACACACTCCCAAGGATTACATTCTGCCCTTTCTCCCCATGTGTCTCCCAGCCACATGTGGCAGACACTGAACACACCGGGGGCCTGTAGCTGACTAAGAGACATATTTATACCCACCCCTTCTTTCTTCAGCCCGGTCCTACTGCCCAGACTTTCCACTTTCTATCAGCCCCTTTCCAGATCCAGACCCTAGTCATACTTCCAGGCAGAGGTCAAGTCCCTGACCAGAGCTCCCCTTCGATACTTGAGGGTTCTGTGAGCCTCTTTCAATCTATTGACCCAGATCGAAAAATTCAACATTTAATGAGGGTGGAGAATTGACTGACGTATTCCTGAATGTGTCCTGTGTACCCAGCCTACTTCAACAAGATGACGATTGTGTTTCTTGAGGCCACAGAGGATAGGACATATACTATTTCTCTTGTTCTCAGTTAAGGTGAACTTAACTGCTCAAAGTGGGGGGTCATGGAAATGCTAGCACTTTTCTCTTCAGTAGATGGACTTAGGTGTCCAACTGCCCTAGATTTGAACTATGGTCCTGACACTAATTTCATGATCTTAAGCAAGTTCTTCAACCTTTCTGAGTCTCAGTTTCCTTACCTGTTTGGTGAGTACAGTATCTCACTCCACAGGTCCGTTAGTGGATTAAATGAACTCATGCTCATGAAAGTGTCAGGACCACAGTAATTGCTTAGAAAGGTCTAATGTACACTTTCGAATCTGTCTCTTATCTCATGAATTAGCTTCATTCGTTATCTTTCCTGCTAGCCGACATCCATGTTCTGAACACATCAATATTTAGAGCAAGATATTATTATGGAAGAAGATACTTTTTAAGAAAGAAAATACAGTTTGAATGTGACTGCCCCTCCTTATGATTCCTTTATCCATAGAGGTACTCAATTTAATGACAGTGCTGTTGACGGAAACAAAAGATTTCTGTCACCCACATGATTTCTGCACCTTTCCCTCTCGGGCTTCTCTTGGGCCAAAATCATGAAGAAGAGTTGGCTAGATTCATACTTGAGCTGGAATCATTTCATGTAGTTGGAAGCAGCTGATAAGTCAATTGTGGCATGAGGGCCAATTAAACATGATCTTCTCAAGGATGCAGGGTGGGAAGTTGACAAGGACAGTGTGGAAGGCAAAGAAGAAGATGTAGGAGCTCTGGCCTCAGCCAGCAAGAAGACAAGAACCTAAATGAGGATACAAAATTGAAATTAGAGTCATTGTTTCTCTTCTGGGGCTATTGAGTTCCTCTTTCATAAATGGGAGTGGGGCTCCAAACTCTCTTAGAAAGCTAATGGCGGGACTAATATCTCATGGATGTTCCAGATTAATCCATAGACCTTAGGCCTGTGGTTCAGATCTGTTAGGAAGGAAGATGCTCCAGCAGGCCTCTGGGAGACATCTAGAGAGCTGGGATCTGTGATCATGTCCCTTAACTCTGTGCTACTGACTCTAAGGAGATTGGAAGACACTGAGAGAATGAAGTCAAGTCTGGACTAACGAGAGACTGTATTAGGAAGGAGTAATTAGATCAGCTGGCAGAATGTAGGTAGTAAAGGAATGGAAAACATAAAAATGCTGACCAAACCTCACCTACCCAAGGACATCACTCTTGTTACCCCCATGCCCACGTGATTAATTTGCCATCTCTACCAGACCATTCGCACCAGCATCTAAACAGGCTGTTGTCTCTCTTATCTTCAACCCAGGCTTCTCTCGACCCTACTTGCTCCTCCGGCCACGACCTCTTTCTCTGTTTCTTTTCCAGAGAATCTTTCTTAGAGTGTGCACTGTACAAATTGCTTCAGTCCTTCACCTGCCATCCAGTCCTGAACCTGCTCCTTTCAGACTCTGACCCTCCAGAGGGATTTGAGCTCACTGTTCCTGTCTCTGCTGTGACCACACTGCTATTAAATCCATCCAGTGAGTTCTTAATTATAGGTACTGCTTTTGCAACTCTAAAATGTCCATTTACTTCTTTTTTATAGATTCTCATTCTCTGTTGAAATACTCCCTGTCTTCATCTGTTCTGTTCATCTTTTTCTCTATTTCCTCTAACAAATTGGTTACAGCTATCTTGAATTTCTAATCTTCTAACTTAATCTATTTGTTCACACAAACTATTTTTCAAACTTCAGTTTTTTAACCTCTTTTATCTGCACCTTCTCAATCTAGAAATTCGTGCTTATATGCTGTGCATTGTGGATGACACAAGACAGAGACTCTGAATTAAGCTATCTTTCTAATGAGTGAAATTTTGTTCTGGTAGGCAGTTAAACACCACTGGGTTATCCTGACCCTGCCAAGTCTTAGTTTTCAGCTTTGTTGAGGCAGACTTTTGCCTATAGTCCTAGAATTTAGATCTTATTTCTTAGACATGTCTCTCTGGGGTTGCATGTAAAGCTGCCAGGGGTTTTTTCACCACAACCTTTATCTACAAGTTGAATTTAATACGTCTACCTGCATGACTATTGTAAAATTTAATGGGCAAAAAGATTCATCCTAAGCATAATGCATTAAGGCCTGAAGGTCTTTCCAAATATCCACTTCACTCTAGGCAAAAATCAGCTCTCCTTTACCTTCAGTTTTCATATCTGAAACACTGGAGTCTTTTATGATCATTAAATATACATATGTTTAATCAACACATAAATATTAAATATCAAATACATATTATAGTAAATAAATATATGTATATATAAATATTTTAAGCATATTAATATATTAAGAATTAATATATAAGATATTATATTAAGTAAATGTGTAAACATATATATTGAGCAAAGCATATAAACTCTGTACTCAGGGATATCTAAACACAAGTTGTAGGATGTTCTTTTTCTGTGTCTCAGCTTCTTCATCTAGAGAGTGAGAATAATAATGCTTATTTTGGAATGTTGTTATGAACCTGTATGCAAAGCACCTAACATAATGTCTGGCACACAGATCTCAAGTAAGGATAACTATTTTAATGTCCTCACCCCCCCTACAAAAACGATACCCAGAAATAGGAAATATGAGGTACTGTTGGTTTTTTGTTTTGGGGGGTTTATTTGGAGAAGCTTTTGCTATAGGGAAAGTGCACTCACCAGAGAGACAGAGAGTCAGAAAGTGAGAAACCACCCCCCAGGGGGATGGCCACACCGCAATCCCTTCTCCTCCGTTCTCCTCTCAGGATCTTGGGCACACACACACGCACGCCCGGTGTGAGTTTAAGCTACCAGGTCTGGGACTCGAACTGTGGTTGACTACATGGAAGTCCAGTGACATAGCCATTTGCCAACTGCTGGTCCTGGTACTGTTGTTAAGTAATATTGAACCTTATGCCATTTCTCTCCACCTTGTAGGCTGTTCTGAATTCAGATCCTACATTTACACCTCAGCACTATCATATACTGAGTGTGAGGGCTGTACACCTCAACCAGCTTTGTTTGTAATGTCTAGAAACAACTTTGCAGAGGCAAAGCAATCTCCTTAAAACCTCAATTTAAGAACTGGAGTTGTTTCTATTACATTCAGGCTGAACTATGCTTCCAGGAAGAAAGAGGCCGAGATATACGAAAGTGTCACATAGCCTTGCCTCTCACACACCCTACACACACCCACAGGTGGTTTTCTGCCTCCATCATCAACGTTTTGGAAATGGAATTGAGTGTGTAAAAGGACAAGAAGGGCCTCCTTCATTGTCAAGTCAACGTGCCTGTATAATCACTTTCGGCAAAATAATTGCCAAATCATTAATAAATGTCCCCTTTAAAAGGCTACAGTAGAGCCAGCAGGTGGTATAGAGGTTGAGGCACTGGATCCCATAGGGCTGATTGAGTGGTTCTAGTCCCAGACCTCTATCTCTGTCTCTCTTTGTCTCCCAACTTCTGGGAGAGCATGCGCCCTATTAAAAAAAAAAAAGAAAAAGAAAGAAAGAAAGAAAAGAAAAACTACATTCATAGGCTAGCCTATTGCTGGATGGTTAAGGTACGCAAATCCCAAATGTCCAGCTGACATTCTAGTCCCAGACCCAGCAGCTTGTAAAAGCACCCCAGACACATGGATGTGTGACCCTGAAATCCCAACAGGATGGAGAAATGGAGAAGGGATTGTAAGGTACCATGCCCCATGTGGGGTGTTTCCTTGCTTTCTTTCTATCTCTGTTGAGTGCACATGCCCTCTGAGGAATTAAAAATTAAATTAAATTAAATTTTTAAAAGGTCACGTTCACAGCATTCTTTGAATTTGACATAAACAGTACTAAATTGTTTTGAGATTTAGAGCCAAATCATTACTTCTGAATATAAGCAAACTTTGACTCCACTCCAAAAGACACAAATGAAGTCTTAGATCCAAAAGCTCAGTGGTCAATGAGCATTTGCTATGACCTAGACGTGAAGGGCTCAGAGACGTGAAGCAGATGTGACTGCACGGTTACTGTAAAGAACACGAGTGACACTGACAGCGAGATGGCCGCTGCAATCCTGAATTCCTGTCCCTCTGGGAAGCAGACATGGGGACAAATCACCTTTCCTTCTCCATGCTGTTCTTTACTGTTCTTTCCTGTTGTGAGCCAGTGTCATGGGAGGGAGCAGGGAGGACAAAGGAGTGACCACAGGAGAAGAGAGACCTCCCGCAGCTGTGGAGCCTACAACCTTCTAGTAAGGTCATTGTAATGTTGGGAGGCATCTTCTTAAAGTGACACTTTCAAAAACTAGTGGAGTGGAGCTGCCCTTTGCTTTCACTGTCATTTACCCCTGGAGCTGAGGCTGCCTCAGCCCATCCCTGGATGCCATGACCCCTGACAATATTTTATGCAAAGGCTGCACGAGGCCAGGTTGGCAGGGGAGGAACCCTTGGTTCATCCTCAGGCCCTAGGATTCACAAGGTTCTAAAACATACGAGTATAGCAACCCAGAAATGTTCAGAAACAAATGCCCGACTGAGGACAGCGAGCCCACCGTGCACACTGTTGCTGAGCAGCCCCTGGAACCAGCTCCTGGGGCTACAGCTCCCCTGCAGTTGCTCCAGCCCCCTGCCACCTCCCCCGCATCCCAGCTTCACCCCTCACAAGGCAAACATCAGCGGGAGAGAAGACAATTGCTCAGGGAAGATTGAAAACACCCCTCTTGTTCCCTGCCAGAGCATTTGCATTTTTGGATAAGGTTCTTATTTCTTTTTAAGGCTTGGAGTGAGAGCTTTTAGAAAAGCTAAAAATATCTGTTAAAGAAGAAGAAAAAGAAAACTATCCAGCTTTCTCTCCTTTCTGCGCAAAATTTCTCTGCAGCACCCAGAGGTGCAGAGTCAGCTTTTAGATTTTCTCATGGGATGAAAGTACAGGGGAATAGGTATCGCTGGGCCTGGGTCTTTTAGCAACAAAGATACATAGACATAGAAGAGACCCAAGACCGTGCCACAGAAGATGGTCTGTAGGGCGAGCTTCTACATTCCTCACTTCACATCTGAGGAGGCTGACATGACAACATGACAATGGGTTAAATGGCTTACCCAGAGCCACCACCCTGGTGGGAAGATGTCCTCACCATGGTCAAATCACTTGCACCTAAACAAAAATCATTTCGAGGGCTCTGGTCCAGCCACTGCTGCTGACTCAGGGAAACATTGGTTTCCTCCTGGCCCGGGTTCTCTGAGCAGCCTGGATGAGCTACCTGGCTCTGGAGCTGGGGCGTTAGGGGAAGGGTCCAGCTCCTGGAAAGCCCAGGCACATGACCATCTCTGAAGGCGTTTCCACCAAGGACCTGCAATACCACTAGGACAGTCGCCAGCTCCATCGGGATTGGGAGAATTGGATTGTCAATGCACTGTGGAGCTACCTTCTCTGTTCAGGACACAGAAGGAGGCTAACTGGGACAAGGTCCATCTAGAGGCACCACCAGAAACATGCGGACTAAGATTGCTTCCCACCGACCACTGGGCTGCCCTCAGTTGCCCTTCCTCATGGCAGGCACAGGCCCTTTTCTGCATTCATTCACATGACTGACGCCATGAAATCCTTACACATGCTCCTTCACTGAACCCAGAACACCAGGGAGACCACTGGCTCTCAACCTTGCTTGCCCAGGCGTCACATGGGAGAGCTTAAACTGTAACACTCCCTAGGATTTACTCCTGAGTTCCCGAGGAAATTGAGCTCAGGCGCTGGAAAGCAGATTGCAAAAGGTCTCCAGGTGATTCTAGTGAACAGCTAAGGTGAAGTGAATTCTCTTCATTTTACAGAAGAAGAGAGGCACAAAGAAAGTACCTTGGGGTCAGCAGGTGGCAAGGTGATTAAGGTGTTGGACTTCCACATGGTTGACTATGGTTTGAGTCTCAGACCTAGCAGCTTGAAAATCATGGTGTGTGTGTGTGTGTGTGTGTGTGTGTGTGTGTGTGTGTATACCTGAAATCCTAGGAGAATGGAGGAGAAGGGATTACAGCATGGCCATCCCCCGGAGGTGATTTCTCACTTTCCCTCATTGTCTCTGTCTCTCTCTATAGTAAAACCTTAAAGAAAGAAAAGAAAAGAAAGAGAAAAGAGAAGAAAATAGAAAAATATCTAGCATGACAATGTTAATTCAGTAATTCTGCTTGTGAACTTAAAAAAGACTAAAAAGCAGAGCTCCCAGGTGGTGCCACAGTTAAGGCAACAGGTTCTCAGCCAACTACAGCTGGAGTCCCAGATCTGGTGACTTTAAAAATCACTCCGGGCGCGTCATGTATGCATACCCAGAATCCAATAGGACAATGGAGGAGAAGGGATTATGGCATGACCATAATCCCTCCTGGTTGGTACAGTGGTTTCTCACTTTCCCTCTTTCCATCTCTCTCCAATGAGCATACGCGCCCTATGGCCAAAAAAAAAAAAAAAAAAAAAAAAAAAAAAAAAAAAAAAAAAAACCAACCACCAAAAGACCAGAAAGTGACTTCTGTGGGAGTGGATTTCTCTCTTGGAGGACTGCTGTAAGTCTGGTCCTCTAGTGCAGGATGGCCAGACTTAGCAAATGAAAGTACTTATTGCATTTGAATTTCAGATCAATGACATGTAATTGTATGCTACCTTTCAAATATAATATAGGACATGCGTATAGTAAAACATTGTTGACCTGAAGTTCAAATTTACCTAGATGAATGCATGTATGTGGCAATCGCCACCTGTAACACTGCACGGTATAGTGTCTTGTATTCTTAGGAGTGAAATTTCCAGAAAGGGCTTTCAAGTTATTGCGTACAATTAGACTCTTGCCCTTGATTTACCTACAAGATCACTTATTTACTAGGACTCACAAGTAGGATATCTATAGTGCAAAAATAAATAAAACAAAGACCAATGAACTTTCTGGAACTCCGTATACCCACTCTTCCTGTGTTCCTGATAATAGCTCTGTCAGTGTAGGCTCGTATTGAACTTGAGATGTTCAGGGCACTCTAGCAAATACTGTTTCTTGGCTCTCATAACTGATATGTGAAAGAAAGAGGATTCATATTATCATTCCCCACTGACAGGAGTGCGAGCACTGAAGGTGTTCATTATTGAAGGACACATGAATACGGTCAAAATTAAAAGTCTCATAGTACTGACGTCGGTTGTCAGATGACACAGAGCTGCTATGGGTAAAGGCTTACTCTTGGGTTTCGATGTCTCAACTCTAAAATTACCAACTTTTAAAAGGCAACAAAGAAGTAGCTAGCTGAAAAACTAAAATAATCTTGTTTTATAAAATCTCACCCTTGAGAATGGTAGGTCTTCAGAAAGCTCATGATGGTGGCCATATACTCAGCCAGTGCCATGTGGATAGCTGGGGGTGGGGCCTGGCTGAAGCCCCCACTGGGTCTGCACGCTTCCACACTGTCTGCCTCGGCCAAGCTCCACCAGAGACCGTTGCCCTTTGCTTCCTGTCCTGCCCTCAGAAACATGACCTCTAAAGCTAGCCCCTTCGTATAATTTTTGTTAGGATTCAAATAATCAAAGATAGCAAACAATTACTTACAATCCCTCAACCCCACAGTCTTCTGAAACATCCATATCGGGTATTGGCCATTTGCTGCATTGCCAACACCAAATGGAATGAAAGTGGACAACAGAGAGGGAAACAGAGTCTCCTCCTACCTCACACATAGTCACGTTCCATGTTAAAAAATACCTTCTATAGGAAATTAGGGAGAAAAAATAGAGAGGCAAGACATTTGTGGGACATAGTAACGGTTTATTACCTGTTGATGATAATGTGTACAGTATTCTCAAATGGACTGGCCTAAGGTGTTTTTCATGTTGGGAAAATTCTCTTTGCAAGCTAATTGATGCCTAGTGATCAAATGTATAAAAAATAATAATAATAAAATGAAAGAATAAATAAATAAATAAATAAATAGATAAATAAATAAATAAATTGTGGTGGTTTAAATTTTTTAAAAATGCCTTCCATTTTGTTTAATAAATCTTTCCAAGACATGATAGTGACAACCTCCCCACTGGTCAGCCAGCCCACCTCCTATCTCATCCCAATTCCTGAGAAAAAGATCAGGAGAAACTGGCCCTCTGGCCACTTCTCCAGTTTGGGAGAAGCAGAAACAGAGGCGGCCTCTCAGCAGTCACATCATATTCCCCCGTACCACCTTCTGGCCATCAGGTGGGCCCCTCCAAAGCAGTGGTCATCGTCAAGGATACTAGACAAGGTTCCCCAGAGGAGTAGAGCCAAGGGGAGATGTATGAGGAGATTTCAAATGCTTGCAAAAAAAAAAAAATTGAAGTATATGTTTATTTTGGTGCAAAACAAATATTTGCAAAAAAAAATTAGCAACCCATGCATAGTTTTTTTTATAATAATCATTTTCACTAACTTTTTGAAGATATCTTGTGCAAATGTATAAGAGACGATGTATTATGAGAATTCACTCACACAACAATGGAGCCTGAGAAGCCCCATGATCCGCATCTGCAGGCTGGAGAATCAGGGAAATCATAACATAATTCAGTCTAAATGCAAACTCTAGAGAGCCTGGAGCACCAATGCCAGAGGACAGGACAAGGTAGATGCCCCAGCTCAGACAGAGAGAAGAGCATTCTCCCTTTTTGCACTTTGGGGCTGTATTCAGGTCTGCAGCAGATTGGATTGTGCCCACTCACACGGTGAAGATGGACCTTCCTTTCTCAGTCTACTGGTTCAAATGTTAATCTCCTCCAAAGATGCTCTCAGAGGCACACCCAGAAATAATGTTTACCAGCTATCTGGGTACCCCGTAGCCCAGTCAAGTTGACACAAAAAATTAACTACCACTTCCAATTGTACACTTTAAAATCAGCTTATTAGCAGAACCAAGCTCAAAGAGCCTCTTCCCCTACCCACCCACATGCTGCCCCAAGGTCAGATGTATTTTGAACTGAAACTTCAAATTAGAAAGACAGTAAAAGGAAAGACAAGAGAAAAGTAATTATCTTGGTCCATACCCAGGTATTTATCAGTTCACTGAAAAACCTTACCATACTTTAAGTTCCTCATGGCAGACTGGCATTTGGCCTGTGCTAGCAGACAGGCATACACATGCACATGTGTGCACACACACATACACACACGCAGTTAATCCCTGTATCATTGGCTGCCACTGCTCTCCTAAGAAGCTTAACAGGGCATGTTCTGACTTTAACAATGACCTGCTAATGGTTTTACATTTCTCCCCAGTATTTTAAGCCATCTTTGTCACTCTTATCGCTTAATGAAATCAATAAATTGAGACAGCGAGCAAGCAAAGCAATGCCAGAGCCAAGGGCACCATGCAATTCTCTTCAAAGTCATAAATAATCATCTTGAAGCGATTATCAAATCTCCTGGAGAAGCAAAGTTACAGATCTTCTAGCAAAACAAAATTTCCTCCATTTCACTTAGAAAAGAATAATGTACTCCATATAGTTGTGCTTTCACTAAATTGAAAACACTCTCTCGTAGGACAGTCTATTCAAGTGCCTTGCAGGCAGCCTATGGTAGCAGCTCGCAGTGTTTCTAGCTTTCTGCCCCTTTCTAAAATGTGCCTGTAGCAATCAACACTCTGAGTGATTCACTTACCTCACAGTGCACCCTGGTCTCTTTAAAAGGGTTGTTCTTTGGTCCCTATATTAATCTTTCCCTCCAAATTGCAAAAAATCACCCTACATATTTAGTTACTTATTTCTTCCTAATCCTCCCTAGCTCTGGGACACATCCAATCTATCCCACGGACCTTCACCTCTGCTTAAATTACTTCTTGTCTCTTCATCACTCTTTTGATAAATAGCAACACCCAAAGTCCTCAGCATGGCCCCTACCTCCTTCTCCCACCCCATCCCCTTCCTGCTCGCTCCTCCTCACTGTCTGGGCCTCAGCCATGCTGGTCCACCTCGAGCTCTTGCGTAAGCCATGCTGGCTTCTAATCCAGAACTTGCACACAGCCCCTCCCCTTCCTCGAGCACCAGTACCCTGGCCTATGTGTCTGTCGTGCAGGCGCCCTCCTGTCCTCCCTCCCTGTTAGCTCACCTTCTCCTGTTTCTCAGCATTGCACCCACTTCTCTGAAATTATTTACCACAGTTGTCATTTTACATGCATTTCAGAAGCTGCCAGATTAGGATCCGTTTTCTTCACGGGACATAAGTTCCAGGAAAACTAAGGCCAGTTATTCCCAAGGCCTAGTGCAATAACCAACATGTTAGTAAACATTCCGTCCGTAGTTCATTAACAAAAGGCACCGTGTCTCAGGCTAAAGGACGAGGAAGGCTGATGTTATTTTCTCAACTACTGTCCTGCTTCACCCAGCAGACAGACAGAAGTCAGATCGTGTGATTACCGCATCAGGTGCAATCATCCTCAAAGCTTCTCTCTGTCCCAAGTCGAAGTTCCCCTGAGTAGGTGTCTGATTGCCTCTGATAAGGTCGATTGACTCAGCCTGAGTCAGAGGAAAAAGTTCTTGCAGAAAGGGTCTTACAGGACAGCCATAGCCACTGCCGCCTTCTCCAGTGAACCAGGACGCCTCACTAAAAACACGAGAAGATGAGCCAATCAGGCACCCCTTGTTATTCAACTGCTTCCTTCTAGCCCACGAGAAACACAAACAGCACACATGCCTGCACACACATACTTCACAGCCTTCTCCTGTGTGCTTGGTGATGAGATTCACTGATGGAAACACTCCCCTCCCAAGGAGGACAGGTCCAGGTGGTCCTTAGACGATGCCATTCTGCTAACTCCGAGAGCCCAGCATCGCCCAGTGATGTGCTGCCCCCATGATTTCCCTTATAAGAGTGACCTGTGAATCAAGGCACACCTGTGGCCGCATGGTACACTTTCAAGTACAAGAGAAAGAAAAAGAAAGAGGAAGGAGGAGAAATATTTCTCCCTGAAGGCTGGGCTTTTGAGAGGAACATGGACTCTAGAGGAGGACTAGACAGGGTGAGTGCCATCTATCTGAAGACAAGAATCTGAACCCCAGGGGGCCACTTAGCCTACCTGGTGGGTAATTTCAAATCCCAGTTCAACTCCCCCCCCATGGCCCTACTCCAGCCTCTACTCACATGTCTCATCTGTCCCCAGAACCTGTGTGCTGCAGGCCAGCCCTTCTCAGACTCCATACGCAGATGGACCCTCTAGGGATTTTTTGAAAGATCGTTAACATGGAGACTGGGGCTCTGTAGGTCTGAGAGTCTGCATAGGAATGAGCCTTCTGTGACCCAGGGACCACACCTGGAGTAGGAGGTTTTCGCTTCCTTAGAACACAGAGAGACACCTACATTGCTCTAAACCAGCTTGGTGAAAATAAGCTGATAACCCATTGTTTTGTCCAGCTATCTAAAAGATGTAAGCCCTAAGTCCACAGAATTCACCTGGTCCTTGAAAATTTACATAAAATGACTTTGACCTCCTTCTTACATGACCAGAGAGCAGCTATATTCCCTCTTGAAGACACCTTTTCTTTTTACGGTCAGAGAACACATGCACTTTCCAGATAGAGACAGAGAGTGGTCCTGTTACAAGCCCTTTCCTCTATATCTCCATCCTGTCAGAGTGTTGGGCACACATGAATATGTACCCAAAGTCTTTTCAAGCCACCAGGGCCCAGGATTCTAACTGCAATCAGCCATGTGTAATCCGGCTCCCTTAACCACTAGGCCATGGGGCCTTAAAAGACACCCTGAAGGTACCTTTTAATTCCTGTTACTTATATTTGCATTCACCTTTCATAGTACTTTCAACATTAGCCTCTTGTAGCCGAATCAGAGCAGAAATCCTGATGGATTTAAGGGAGAAAGTAGCATCTATTCTAGGCCTCTAGTTAATTTGGATTATCCACACCAACCCCCTTACAGCATCATGGATAACTGAAAGTTGACTGTACCATTAAATTAACATCAACTTTAGGCTGTCACTTTAATTAAACCTGCATCACATTATTCTTTAGTGCCAAGGAGTAAATTCCTTAACAACTATCCAGTCAATACATCCAAGCCTGAGAGTTGGCTCTTTTACTAATAAAAACCAGCCCATGAAAGAGTGCATTAGCAACCCTTTACAAAAAGAAAGCATCCTATTTTTATTCTGAAAGCTCTGAACTAAAAACCAGAAAGTGAAGCAGGAAGCATCTGAAAAGAACTGCACCATTTGATTTGCCTCCAAGCACACTTACAAAAACACACACCCTCTGTTTCGGTAGTTTTCTCCTTCAGATTGTAAGATGTACACACAATGAGAAGACAAACACTCCCATTCAGACACATTAATACTATAATGACATCAATCCTAAAAACGATGGGGAGAAAGCTCACAGGTAGCAGCATCCTTCAGGTTGTGCGTGGCCCTTCATCAGAGCAGGCGTCTAGGAATATTATTCTGGCCATTGGAGATTGAAAAGCAAGAGGATGATCTGGGCTGAGGAAGAGGCCTGGTTCACATACACCTGCATGAAGATGGAATGCTTGCTCCCCCAGCTATTTCTGGCCTCAGTGCCTGAATTTGTTTTTCTCCATTGAACAAACAAAAGCAGAACATGGGCATTAATGCAATCAAGCCCTTTGTAAAAAATATCAGCTGCAAGACTGGAGTAGGGCATTGACAGAATGGCAGGAATTGGGCTCATGAAGAGAAGGATTGGGGCCCAGTGGGAAGGCAGCCCAATGACAGTACATTCGGGGACACCCTGTCACACAAGCACTGGCAAATGCACTTTGGAAGAAGGAAAGGAGCAAGAGACAGGAAAGAGGGGGAAAGATAAGTATAGATTATGAAAAACCGACCATTCCCCTACTCACAGGGTTTGATGCCAACGAGGAGGCGAGGGCAGTCTATCAAGGATTTCAATCTCAAGACTGCAAAATGAATAAAATCGTGTGACTCAGTCTCCCATCTGCTCAGGGGCAGAAAGAATCACATTGAGAAGTCACTGCAGGAATGTGGATGGGAAAGTGCCTCCGGTCTAACTGATTCTCAGCTGCCAAGTTGCTTGCTGTTCCTCCCTAGTCCCTACCACATCGAAGAGGAGGTCACATTTCCATTTAGAGAGTGTTTCAAAGGGATGCTAGTACCCACCTAATTCCATCCCAGAGGTAAGGTGTTATACACCATTCAAAGTTACAACAGAGATGAGTCCAGTCCAAGTCTTCTAAGCCCCACACTGGGTCCAAATCTTTGCTACAGGACATACAATAATGAGTCCCTTCAGCCTAGTAGTAAATGACCTGAACCTGCCACCCAAAATTGCTTGTGTAATTTCCATAAAACATAAAAAAACAGTGTGATCGCCAATTATCATTTCTGCATTATGTCAACAGACATTGGAGCTAATCCAACAAATCTTTAAACATTAGAGGAACACTCTTTGCCCCTTTACTCAAATTATGATGATAAAATACAAAGTCAACATAGATTAACCTAAACATTACATTATCTTTAAGTTGTAAATAATCTACTACTTCCTTTCTTATCTTTCTTTCTAAGCAACAGATAATGATAATTTAGTGCCTTGCATTCACAAAGATAATCAGTTGACAGCTTGTCCAAGATCTTGCTAAAAGAAAAAAAGAAAAAGAAAACTATGCTTCAAAAATTGAAACTATCTTGAATTAAAATATTTAAGGTTAATATTTAATCTATCCTACAGTGATCCACTATAATTTATTCTAGGTATGCAGGCAAGGATGGTTTAATATCAGAAAATCTATCAGTGCTGTTGGCATAATGTGAACCACATTAACGAATTTAAGGGAAAAAAAGTCATAAGGCTAGTTCAATTGATGCAGGAAAAGAATTTAACAAAATCCAAAATTTCTCTAAGATTAAAACCAAACTTAGACTAGGTAGGAATTTCCTTAACTACAGACAGCATTTAATGAAACTTTCAGTAATGTCATACTAAATAGTGCACAAGGAGCCTTTCTCCAGCTAATGTCAGTAACAAAGCCAGAGTCCATGCAGTCACCACTTCTCATTGCATCAGTGAGGCTGAACGCATTGGCCCAAGGACCAAGATCTCAGTTTCCAGCCAGGTTCTTCTCTTACTAAATGTGTCGTCTTGGGTAAGACTTAAACCCTCTCTAACCTCAGTTGCCCAAGGCAGACTGTCTTGTTTGAACTTCAGTTGGGCTCTTCAGAGACCTCATTTCAACAAGGCCATATTCTTGGGTTCTGTGTTCCACCTGCCTCTTCCAGTCTTAGCAAGAATCCTGCTAAGTCAGTTTATCACCACTGTTAAATCTGGGTGGTAAATATCTAGGTGTTCATTATATTGTTCTTGGTATTTTATGGACTTTTTGAAGTACGTGGTAGTAAAAGTAGTGACTACAATTCACTCTTGGATGAAGTATAGACTCTAGTGGAGAAAAGTAGAGACAAGTAGATTATTTCAAGGCTATTTCACAAGCCCTGGTTAAAATGGAGGGCACTGCAATAGAGTGATAGCAATAGATGTATTTTCTACTAGGCTAGATTTGGTAGTAAAATATAAAATAAATGGTAACAATATAGAATAACAATAATGTAGATTCCATAGTTCTGAGCTCCATAATGAGGAAAGTGGTGGAAACTGTAATGGTGAGGAAGAGATGTAGAAGAACAGGTTTGAAGAGAAAGCAAGAGTGCTCTGTGGATATTTTAAATTTGAGGTTGTGATTAAATATCCAAGTGGGGCCAGCAGATGGCATGGAGGTCAAGGCAACTGAATCCCACCTGGCTGATGACATGGTTCGAGTCCTGAATCTGGCAGCTTGAAAAGCACTCCAGGCACATGTGCGTGCATTCCCAAAATCCTGAGAGAAGAAAGGAGGAGAAGGGACTGTGGCATAGCCATTCCCCCAGGGGAGTAATTTCTCACTTTCCCTATCTCTCTCCTGCAAGTGCACATGCCTGATAGAAAAAAGATACCCAAGGGAGTCGTTGCGTAGAAAATGTAGACAGACCAGATTCAAATACAGACCCAGAGTTCGGGGGCAAGGTCACTGCAGATATAAATTTGGAAGTCACCAGCTTATACATGGCAGTTAAAACCATGGTCATTGGTGAGTTCTTCTCCTCGGAGTGTGAACAGAGGAGGGAAGTGGGCCAAAGACCAAGTCTGGGGTGCTCCACATTTAACAGGTGAGTCTGGGGAGAGGGAGTGTGGATGGCTGAATAAAGGTTCCTCCAAGATGTCTATGATCTCATGCCCAGAACCTATTAATATATTATCTTATATGGGAAAGGGGACATTGTAGATGTGCCTAATTAACGATGCTGAGATGGGGTAGATTATTCTAGATTTCTGGGTAGGCCAGATACAATGACAAGGATCTTGATCAGGGGATCTTTATAAGAAAAGTTAGATATAGAGAAGAAAGATGTAGAAACAAGCAAAGTTGAAGAGGAGAGAAGATGCTAGACAGCTAGTTTTGAAGATGAAGGAAGGGGTAACAAGTCAAGGCCCTGTAGGCACTTCTAGATGCTAGAAAAGACAAGGAGACAGATTCCTCTTAGAACCTTCAGAAGGAACACAGCCCCACCAACACCTTGGTTTTGGCTCAGAGAGATTTATGTTGGCCTTCTGACCTACAGAATTTCTGAGATAATAAATTTATACTGTTTTGTTTTGTTTTGTTTTGTTTGTTATAGGGTGTGTGCACTCACTGGAGAGACAGAGAGAGAAAGTGAGAAAGTGAGAAATCACCCTCCAAGGGAGATGGCCACACTGAAATCCCTTCTACTCTATTCTCCTCTTGGGATTTTGGGCACACATGTACATGTACCCAGTGTGATTTTCAGGCTGCAGGGTCCAGGACTTAACCCATAGAGCTGGCCATGTAAGACCCAGGTCTTAAACTCCATGCCATCTGCGTGCCTAATTCATGTTGTTTTACACTTCTACATTTATGACAATAGTGTACAGCAGCAATAGGGAATTCAAATAGAAAGTCACTAAAGGAGAAAGAGTAGCCAGAGAACCCAAGGAACAGCAGACATGAGCTTGTTTGTGCTCCACAGGCCAAACGAGGACAGTATTTCTCTATATTAAATTTCTCTAAGATTGCCATTTGTGTAGAGAAAGAAGTGAGCACTGGCTTTACTAAGACAAAGGTTGTTGAAGACCTTGACAAAATAGCTCCATGAAAGGTAGTCTTCAAATCTGTTCTGACTGGATGAAAGAGAGGATAAGGGTGAGCTAACAGAAAGAGATTAGCTGACATCTCAGCGGCCACCTCCTATCAGGATCTGAAGAGGAATGGGAGGTCAAATGAGGCTTGCATGTTTATTCTAGAGGGATTTGAATGGTGATGGAATTATCATAGTGGAAATGAAAGAAATTATTTTCTTCCAGAAGCCAAACCCCAGAGAGTGCTGAGAGGGGATGGACCATAGAGCATGGCTCCAAGACGCTGGCCTTGGCAAGGAGTCAGGAGAGGGACAGGGAGAGTGGGCACACGCACAGGACAATGTGAGTGAGGACACCCAGTTCCTACGTGTGTGCTTCTACCAGCTTGGGTGCTTGGCAGTTTCAGTAAGCAACTGAACTGAGGAGAAAGAAAGGGGGAAGTGTCCAGGAGGCTGAAGGGACCAAAGAAATAAAGTTGTGATCTGGCAGAGCAGAAAATAAACCACCATGGAGCAGGGAGAAGGCCAAGAAGAGTTGCTTAACCTGAGTGTCTTCCTTCAACTTGCTTCCATCCCATTCTGAACCTGGTAGGTTTATTGATTTTTTTTATTTTTTAATTTTTTTAAGAGGTTTTTGCTATAGGGCACATGTGCTCGCCAGACAGACAGAGAGAGAGAGAGACAGAGACAGAAAGCAAGAAATCACACCCCCCCCCCCCCCCCAGGAGGGATGGCCATGCCACCATCCCTTCTCCTCCATTCTCCTCTCAGGATCTTGGGGCATGCCCACACATGCGCCCAGTGTGAGTTAAGCCGCTTGGTCTGAGACTAGACCCGTGGTCGGCCATATGGGAATCTAGCAACGTAACCATTACGACACCTGCTGGTCCCACACCTGGTTGCTTTTTATGTGCAGAATCCAATAGTCTACACCAAACTAAAAGAAATTGCATCTTTTCATCTTATATTCCCTAGGTGAAAAAAAAATTAACTTCTGCCAAATGCCATACCTTAAATCTTGATGAAAAGAAATCCTAAAAGTGAAACCTATCTCTAGAACTTTGATAACCAGAAGGACAGTCTTAAAGAATTGATTAATGAGTACAACAAACTCAAGGTTCTCTGGGACAATTTCAAAGCACTATAACTTAGTTTTCATTTTTATGGGGGTTTTTAGAGGTTTTTGTCTTAGGGTGTTCGCACTCACAAGAGAGAAGGAGAAAGTGACACTGAGAGGGAAAGTGGAAAATCATCCCTTGGGGGGGATGGCCACACTGCAGTCCCTTCTCCTCCATTCTCCTCGCGGGATCTTGGGCACATATGCACACATGCCTGCTGTGATTTTCAAGTCACCGACTCCGGAACCTGAACTGTAGTCAGTCATGTGGGAGCCCAGCAACATACCACGTGGCCATCTGCCGGCCCTAAAACTTAGTTTTCATTTTAATAATTTTTTAAAATCAACATGAAGCTTTATTATCAGCTACATAAAATCTGTGATCATTTCTTAGCCTTTGGAGATTGGTTTCATCTAAGTGTTGACCTATGTGCCCCAATTTTCCTAAGTCTACATTGCTAACCATATGTTTCTAGAGGAGAAGGCTGTTTTTACTGCCTTCCTATTTAATGAACTATTTTATAACCACAAGAATGTGATTAGCTTATTTATATTTAATCAAAATACTACAAAAACTTGGTAATTTGCTCCTGAGAGTTTTGCATCATTGGTGACAGATTAGAAAAAAGTGTTCAGCATCATAATCTAATTTCTCATCATAAATATTAAAATATTACATGCTTGTTTCACAAAAGTTGTTTAAATGGATTTAATTTATTTTCAGTTTTATTGTCTCAATTGTACAATGCAAATGAATGGTGCGATTGGTAACACCAGCGAAGAAATATTGAAGAGTCACTTTCCCTCTCTCATTATCGGTCTCTCTCTCAGGCAAAATGAACATGAATCCTGTGGCCCGTCGTGCCGATCTGAAAGTGAGGAAGTGCCTCTCATCAGTTGAACCAGTTCCCTTCACAAGCAGAGGGAGTCCATGGTGCGGTTTCACCAATATCACTCGTGTCTGTTAAGAAATTACCTTTAGAAGTTCTGTTTTCAGTTACCTAGAAGACTGGGTATTCAAATGAAACACTAAAATAACCCATGAATTCTAGATTTTTTTAATTCTCAAAAATATCTTTATGATGTAATAAGGAATTTTAGGACAAAATATAAGAAAAGTAGGAAACAAGAAATAACTGAAGCAATAAAATCACTGTTTCCTTGCAAGCAAATCTGGTGAGCTGTCATCTTCATGGCCTGTATGAAAAAACTCAGGTTCTGGGACCAGCAGTTAGCATAATGGCTATGTCGCTGGACTCCCACGTAGTCGACCGCAGTTCATGTCCTGGACCCGGTGGCTTAAAACTCACATCGGGAGCGTGTGCGTGCGTGCCCAAAATCCCGAGAGGAGAATGGAGGAGGAGGGATTGCGGCATGGCCATCCCCCCTGGGGGATGATTTCTCGCTTTCTGTCTCTCTGTCTCTCTCTGTCTGTCTGGCAAGCGCACGCGCCCTATAGCAAAAACCTCTCCAAAAAAAGGGAAAAAAAAAAAAAAAAAAAACTCAGCTTCCATTAAAAGTGGAGGGTCCAATGGGAGACCACGCTGCCACAGACTTGGGATCCCTAATGACTCTAACCTCGTCGTAAGGCTGTGGGGAAAGCACACCCTACACTTAGCCCCACAAACACAGCTTTGGTGCAGGCTGGAATGGAGGAGGAGCAGGAGAAGGCTCTGAGAATTTGTTATGAAAATAAACGTTCTACCCAAATTAACGTTAACAAAACAAATTTGAAATCTTCAGAATTTCCAGCAAATACTCCCAATAAAACTGGAGGAGCTATGCTAATATAAGACAAAAATAGTTTTTAAAATAAACCATTATTGAGGAAAAAAAAAAAAAAGTCACAACCGAGCAATGAAAGAGAATTCACCAGGGGGCTCTTCCCCAAGTTTTATTTACATGTTTTATTTTACTTTTATTTGAGAGGGGGACTATTATTCCTTTTGCTCAAGGTTTTTTTGGGGTTTTTATTTGTTTGTTTGTTTTGTTTTGTTTTCCCAAAACCTTAAGTCTGTTATCTTAAAGGCCAAAGCTTTGAAACTGGAAAGCAGCTTATGATCCCTGGAAGCAGAGCCTAAGATGCAAAATTTCACAAGAAATGTTAAATAGAAAGTGTTCTCAAAGTACAGATCTTTAAGTAAAGGGGTGGGGCAGAAGTGGGCAAAGGGAGACGATGACTCTCAGTGAAATTACAACAGAGACCTTGGCCTCCTGCAGGAAGTTCTGGGCTGCGATGGGCCCCCAGATTCGGTCCAGGCAGAGGCCAGGGAGCTGGGCTTCTGGGGCCAGTGTCAACCAGGATCTGAATACTGGCCATGCTCTAGAAGTGAGTCCACCTTCTGCAAGGTAGTTCCCTACAGCTTTTCCACCTCTCTGTCAAGCTAGAAGCTTCCGGGTGATGTCATTCGGAATGGAGATGGTGGACCCCATGGTCCCATGCCTGCTGCTGCCCTTCCACTGAAATGGAGCAGATCGCTTGGCCTGAAGTAACACTAGGAGGATCTTGTGTGGGTGGAGGGTGGTGCCAATATAGGCCTTGCAGCAGGAAAGGCAGACCTGTGCTGAGACTGTTTGCTGATGCCAGTCAAGAAGAGCCTCCAGCCCTCCGAGGAAGAAAGAATCCATGTCGCCAACTCCCTACCATATGGCTGAGTGGTGTCTTTGAAAGACTAACAGTGAGGTTCTCTGTTCTCACAGCCCCCACCAGCAATGAGCAGAGGAAGGGCCTGTCTTAATGGAGGACTGGCAAAAGGATCAAATAAATGCCGGGGGGAAGGGAGGAGCTCTCAGTGCCTGGTCCTCAGTGTGCCAGCCATCGCCAAGTCCCCTGCACTCCACAGATCTCGCTCAGCCCTCATGCCGTGGTCTCTGCTCCTCTCCACTCTGCAAACATCTCAAGGGTGGCAACAATGCCCACACATCCTAAGTCCTCAGTGCCCAGCACAGCAGCACCCAGCAAGTCTGGGCAGACAACTGAAATCTTGAAGCGAGTCAGCCACGTTCATTATGCTCATTCTCGCGGACAGCCTTGACCTCTTCTCCAGGCTCCGTCATCACCAGAGCAGAGCAAGGCCCACGGGGAGGCCTTGACCTTGTGTAGGCAGCCCTCGGGCTTGTGCAAGAAAATCCCCAAGTGCTGGCACGATCCCAGCTGGCCAGTTCTCATCAGACCCACCCAGAGGTCACTCTATCTGACCCGTCCAGAAACCAGCTTGAACACGCTTCTTGTGGCAAGGGCCAGGAAACCCAGAAGGCACACAGGGCCCGGGCCGTACCGAGGTTAACAGGGAGGGTCCTGCTGGGCCAGACCTCTGGTTTCTGTTCCTCCCCAGCACCCAGTCTCCTCCCCTGCTAGTCAGGAATTGAAGGTCCAGGACCTCGCACAGAGGCAGGGCTGAGTAGGGCTCCTGTCCGTGTCACTGTTCCTCTCCCTAGAGCATCACAGGCCCACTGGCACACAGAGGCACCACAGGAAAAAGGGCTTGTCCTCTTCCTACCCATGTCTGTGAGGGCTTCCCAGTGTGGAGCCCTATGCACAGTGGGGTGGACATGGGTGAGGCAGAATATCACCGAGACTGAGGAAGGCTACACACCAGTAAGCCACCAACAGCTTGGTGCTGTATGCACTAGCTGTGTCTAACCAAGATATTTATTACAGTTTTACTTGTGTTGGCAACAGCAAAAAAAAAAAAATAATAATTTTTGACAAGGAAGGAAAAGCACCACAACTGAGCACTGGGGTGCATTATAATGGGAGTTCTAGGAGGTGCTCAGTGAATACATGTCCAGTGGAAGAAAAAAAGAAGGAGGGAAGTAGGTGAGGAGTTAGGGAACTCCATACAGCAAAATTTGAATTGAGGGACTGGCAGGTGGTGAGGTGGTTAAAAGTGCTGGACGCCCACATAGCCACCTATGGTTCGAGTCCTGGACCTGGTGGCTTGCTTTCTCACTTTCTCTCTCTGGTCAAATTAAAATAATAATATTTTTTTAATTAAATTAAACAAAGAATTCTAAAAATAAAGCACAAAAATACTATCCTATGGTAATTACTGTGCTTGATACTGTCACTCATACCTCTAAAAGAAAAAAGAAAAAAATCCAAATTGAACAATTATGAACCAAAAAGAGCAAAGAAAAAAAGAACCCTAAACTGTTATTTTATTTAGAGATAAAATGCAAATTATTTTAAAGAATAATTATCAGATTACCCTGAGGCGATTTATAAATTGCTGTAAAAGGCCTCTGGCCCAGGGGGTTTAATCCCTCCTAGGAGAGGATGGCAGGAGAAGCAGGTGGCTAACTGGGACCTGATAATGGCCAGGAACACGCAAGTGAAACTGAGGGGTCTGCTAGGCAGACCGCACACCTGGGGACTTTGGACCCAGGACCCAGGCTGAGACGGGCCCAGCATCTCTGCCCAGTGAGAACCAAAGTCTTTGGCACACCACTCTCCAAGAGCCAGTCGGGGGACCTTGGGTGTGCTCCCAGGAAATAAAACACAGACAGACAGACAGGCAAGGACAGTGGAGTTTCGAGTGGCATGATCCTTACAAACCCCTGCTTTGGCCACTCACAAGCCATGTCACTTGTGTCACTGTTTCTTAACCTCAGTGTCTCGGCATCTCAGTGCCCTTGTCTATAACATGGCAGTCAAGCAACGCTGCCTGCCTGGTACTCTGGAGAAGATTCCATAAGGGAGCTCTTGCTCAGGGTTGAGCGTGTGGCCTCCACACTGTTATTCCTACTGTGGTCTCGGTTTTGCCATTAAGCTGAGATGCCATTTTGAGCAGCTGATTTAACTCCATGGCCCTGGATGTCCATTGAATCATGTCACCTAATGCAGTCCTGCCTCACTAAGTGGTACAAAGCAGGGACAGTCCCAGGGTGGTCACCGGAGCTCAGGCTCTCATCCCTGACCTCCCACTGAGTCTTGGTGCGAAACTTTAGTAAAGTCACTGCTCGGAAGGGTCATGATGAGCTTGTCTGGTAGACCAGGTTTCTTGTGATGTCCTCTACACCGCCTTCCAGGCCGATAGCTTAGAGCTCACGCTTTCAAAATCACGCCTCACAGTGGACAAGGGAAGGCCGTAGGCCTCATTGACTCTCCAGGGTTCTACCCAGACCCTTCCAAGCCACCTCATCCCATTCTCCTCACATGGAAGCCACTCTTTGGAAGTGTTTATCTTGTCCTGCTTTGATTCCAGCTGATTAGTAAATTTACAGTGTGTTTGAATTTCACCAGGCTTGCATTTCACCACGGAGAGCAAGGTTGAGTCAACACTTTCTCTCGCTAAGGGCAACCATCCAGGTTTAAGAAGGCTTTTCTAAACAGACTCCTTATTGAAAAACCTCTAGGGTGCCAAGTGTTAAACAAAAGTATAACTCGAAACTTTTGCTCTTGATTCCCTTTTATGGGCATTTGCTGTTTGCTTTGCGATTGCAGCAGCTAGTGCACACGTACACATGTGTATGTGAGCATGCACACGTATGCAGTAGAGGATGGCCCCAGGTGTGACGAGAAGGATGGCACAGGGCATTTGCATGAGCGAATGGTTTAATAGCATGAACAGGGTTTTCTGGACAGGTCCGCAGGATGAAATGCCTGCTAGCTGCCAAGAAAAATTACCAGAAAAGGGAAATGAGCAAAAAAAACTTCCTTCAAAAGACACCTACCATCCCAACTCCCTATGCACAGGTTACTAAGCTTCCCAGAACTCAGTTGTAGGTGAGATGAGCAACAAAGGGAGGTGGGGGAAAAACTCCAATTTCCCCTGATATTTTGTCACTACCTTGTTGCATTGACCTGGGAATAATAACTGCATCTCTCCGGGCCTCAGTTTCCCCACCCAGGAAATGAGTTTCAGTTCAGTGGAATCTCAGATACTTTCTAGTTGCAATATCATGAGAAATCGCTCTGCAACAGATTTTCATCTCTGTGGGTCCTCAGGTCTCTATAAATATCTGGTGGAAATGTTGGCCTTTTTTCCAGAAATATGTATGTGTGTGTGTCTGTGTGCACGCGCGTGCATGCGCACACGCACATGTGTGTGTATACATACATAAGGCCCATAAAAACAGGAAAGTTTATGCATAAGTGTGAAAGAGGATTCAGAACACCCCTAAAGCCTGTCATAGGAGATGGGCTTAATACCCTCAGCTCTAGAAGAGATCTCTAAAGATAATCTCTGGGTGAGAAGTAAAAGACACAAGAGCTAGAGAAGTTTGGAGATCTGAAACCTTCTTTTAGCAATATGTAATTATCCTGTTGTGAGCTTTGAAAACCTGAGTCATAATTGTATATGACACCTCAAGAGATAAAAGCAAGAGTCATTATTGCGACAAGCTAACCAGCTCTCAGTGAGCCCGCCGGAAACGTGCAGTCCAGTTCCGACAGGTCAGGTGCTGGGGGACGTCTGAGCTATGGTCATGAGCTGAGTGTATCCCCAGAAGTCCCAACATGTCCCAGGCAGGAGGGCAGCAGGCTGCAGACCAAATCCAATGCTTGTCTTCTTGCATAATAGCAGTGCCAGCTACGCATATTCCACCAGTCCTATCTTAGAGGCATTGAGTGACACCGCTGGATACCGCTAATCCAACCCATTGTACTGAAGACAGCACCAACAAACTCAGGATCAGAGCACTCAATGACTCACAGCAGAGGTGTAAACTGAAAGTTGACACTTGTCCCACACATAATCTTGCTGAGGAAGCATTTGTGCTACAGAATTTTCTCTGCTTCCCCAATAAAACAACAGGAAGCTCCAGAAGTGTGTGTGTGTGTGTGTGTACTCACAACTTCACACAACATTGACCCTTCTAGAAAAAAAAAATGCAAAAGAACCCAACACTTTTATTTTATTTAGAAACAAAATGCAAGAATAATTGTCAAGGGCTGGCCCCAGTGAGGAGTGGATAAGCATTTGCTCTGGGAGCCAAAGCCCTTGTGGCTAACCACAGTTTGAACCTTGGCCCCACTGGCTTGAGAAACATGCTGGTCACATGTACATATGTGCCCAAAATCCTGAAGGGAAGGAGAAATGGAGATAAAGGGATTGGGGTATGACCAGACCCCACTGAGTGGTGCTTTCTCTCTCTTTTTTTCTCTCTTTCCAGTGAGCATACCACCTTAAGCAGGAAAAAGAGAGAGATTGAGAGAGAGAGAGAGAGAGAGAGAGAGAGAGAGAATTGTCAAAATTATGGTTGAATTAGTCATTTTTAAAGAGTTATTGGGTCCAGGCGGTGATGACATTCTTTGTGCTAATGGGCTCACATGGAAGGGTTCCTATTCATGACCCAGGGCCTTCCCATAAGCAGAAGATGTGTGTGAGTGCCCGTAATCCAGATCGGCAGAAGCTGAGAGGAGATCGAGGCATGAAGACCCTGTCGAGGTCTTCTCTCTCTCTCTCTCTCTCAATAAATAAATGAACTGCGAGGGAAAAAAAGGAAAGAAAAAGAAAAGAAAGAGAAAGAAGAAAGAAAGAGAGAGAGAGAGAGAGAGAGAGAAGAGGGAGAGGAGAAAGGGAGGGAGGGGGGGAGAGAGAGAGAGAGAGAGAGAAAGAAAGAAAGAAAGAAAGAAAGAAAGAAAGAAAGAAAGAAAGAAAGAAAGAAAGAGAGAGAGAGAGAGAGAGAGAGAAGAGAAAGAAAGAAGAAAGAGAAAGAAAGGGAAAGAGAGAAAGGAAGGAAGGAAGAAAGAAAAAGAACAGGCCCCTTTATTTCCAAGTGCACTTGCAGAGACAGTGTTTATCAGGACTATCTGTCGTCTCTCCACCATCTCAGCACGCTGTTTGCCCCAGAACAGCAGCTCTTTTCAAAGGAACACTGGCGTTTGCGGCTCCTTGTCCCTCTACTTGGCAGTGATCCCTTTGGCGTGGTGTGTCTGTTACCTGCAGGACAGCAAGCCTGCATTCCCGTTAGGCTGGATACATTTCCAGGCCAGGCTCCCCCCTGCTCATCGGCACAGCCACACATGCCAAGCTCAACCTCGTCCCCTAGGTGAACATAGCTCTTCATAAATTGCATTCCAAGTCTTGCTGTCAGGCCACGAATGTAACATAGTGGCCAGGGCTCCCGCAAAGGGCCAGGCGCTGAGTTCTGACTTCACCCCTCACTTGTTACTTTGACTTAGGAACCTCTTTCAGCTCCCATGATCCCTGTTTCCTCAGCTACCACATTAAGACCGAGCCGAATCTGAAACCCAAAGCCTGCTTGGCTTTATGCTTCCAGGTGAGCTTGTTACCCAGGAACCCAGCTTTGGAAGAGACCGTCCAAAAACGTTGGTTTTAATCAAACAAGACGTTAAGAAATGATAGTCTTCAGGGCCAGCAGGTGGCATGGTGGTTAGGAATGCTGGACTCCCACATGGGCAACCGTGGTTTGAGTCCCAGACCTGATGGCTTGCTTTCTCACTTTTTTTTCCTCTCTCTCTCTCTCTCCTCTCTCTCTCTCTTCTCTCTCTCTCTCTCTCTCTTTCTTTCTGGTCAAATTTAAATAAATAAATGAATAAAGTTAAATTTTTAAAAATTTTGAAGAAAAAATAAAGAGAAAAGGAATGACACTCTTCAGGCTCAGGGTTCTGGCTCTGCATGCTGGTGTGGGTGGGTCCAGACCTCCTCCCACTTACCACTCTGTGGTTGTGTGTAATGGGCTACTTCCTCCAACAGCACAGCAGCTCAGAGACATGGGCAAGCAGACAGATGGGCTTCATCTTACAGACGGGGGACAAAGGCTCAGAAATTTTTGCCTGGGCTTCTGTGGGAGGTGGTAGAGCTCACCCACGAGTTCAGGTCTCCTGAACCCTGGAATCCAGAAAAATGTACCCCTGGGAGCTCGACCCTAACAAGCCTGAGGGAGTGAGGCCAAGAGAAGAGGAGGTATGAACAGGAGGGGCGAGGGATTCTTCTAACCCCTCAGCTCAGCACTGAGCATTGGCCCTCAGATGGTTAACTGAAGTGACACGCTAGGCAGACATAGGATTCGAAGAACCTTTGATCTCCACGTCTTGTTGGTGGGGAGGTTGTGTGGGAGGATGGGAGGAAGTGGCACTTTGGTGGCTTCGTGCAATTATTTCCAAGACTAACAGGATGCTGTTTTGTTTTTTTTTAAACAAATCTGATGTCCTTGTGCCCCGTTGCCCTCGATTTAGATCAGTTACAAAGACAGCTTACCCAAGCCAATGCGGGCAGAGGCCTCGCTTTCAATCTGTCCTTCGGAAGGCCTTTGAAGTATCAGCCCGAGCCTCCTTGGGTACATTTTCCTTGGCTCAGTTCACTATCAAGTAGTTTCAAAGTGCTTTCTTTCAAAAGTAGCCTTTTTGAAGTAGTTTCTCAGCAGAATTTCAGGATGAAGCTATACACACTTCGATGTAAAATATCACTTCAGCTTGGGGTCAGCAGGTGGCATGGTGGTTAAGGATCTGGACTCCCACAGGGTCGATGCTGCATGGTTTCAGTCCCAGACCCAGCTTTGAAAATCAAGCCAGATGTGTGCATGTGCATGCCCGAAATCCCAGGAAGAGAATGGAGAAGGAACTGCGGCTTGGCCATCCTCCTTGGGGGCTGACTTCTCACTTTCCTTCACTGTCTCTCTCTATCTCTCTCTGGTGAGTGCATGTGCCCCGTGGGAGAGAGGGGTGGGAACCTTGAAAAAATATATGTCACTTTAGTTATCAGAAAGTGTCTAGGACCAAAGCAGCTCAAGGTTTATCATGGTTTAAGTGTCCTGCCCATTAATCAGACAGCTCTTATGCCAGAGGCAGAGTAGGGTCGAGTGCAGAATGCGAAGTCATTTTAATCATTCATTCACTTGTTCATTTATTTCAAAACTCTGCTGCAAGTCCCAATTCTGCGATATGATCTCTTCTAGAGATGAACATGACACAGTCCCTATACTAAAAATGCTTTCAGAATGAAAGGAAAGCCAGATAGAATAACAGTTATGAGAGTGAGACACAATGGTGGGGAAGGGGGTGCAGAAAAATGCCAGGAGGTGCCAAAGCAGACAGGATGTTGGTAGAAGCCCAGAGAAGATTACCAAGAAGAGACCTTGAAGGATAAATAAGGAGCTTCTATGTTCTTTATTACTGGAAGTTAGTTGTTTTTCCAGAGGGGTGCTGAAATGAAAACAACATTGGGTTTGTAACATTTGCCAATTTCCTTGGTGTAAACACTCCAAGTGAATTTGAAGCTCTTACCACACACCAATGTAGCGTCACTGAATGCAGAGTTGGAAAAGATATGCAATAGCCATCATGATATAGTCTATCTACCCTACAGGTAAAATAAGCCTAAGAACCTTCAAGGGAACAGACAATAATAAAGTGATTAGAAGTGATGAATTTTATTATTTATTATATTGTTGTTTACTCTATTTTACTGTAAAATTATATAACTTAGGTTTTAGTGATTATCAAGTAGCTGTATTTAATAGCCAGATCCTCATAGTCTTCAAAGCTTCAACCATCAGCTGTCCTGGGCTAGCAAAGCCAGCTCACACCTCTAGGTTATTCATTCACCTACAACTACAACCTTAGTTCCAGCCACCATCATTGTCTCTACAGAAATATTACACTATCCCTCTACCTGATCTCCTTGCCTCAAAGGTAATAGTTATTCCTCCCATTTTGCTCATTTTTCCCTCCATTCTTCAAGGTATGGCTATAGGAACCTCTGAAGTGCCAGTGTGATGATGGCATTTTCCTGATTAAAACCCTCCAATGGGGGCGGGCTGTGTGGCATGTAAATTATGCACTGCTCAAGAGAAACTAGATCCCCCGTGGTAATTGCAGCTTGAATCCCCTGCCAAGGCAGTCTGAAAATACTGCAGGGACATGGGTGAGTGCCCAAGATTGACGGCCTGGGAAACCGGAAGAAGGTATGACCAATCAAGGTATGACCAAAGTGCTCCTCTCTCTGTCCCTCTCTCTCTCTCTCTCATTCTCCCTCACAAAGGGGGAGAAAATCTGGGATGATTCTCAACAACTTTTGGTGCCACTGCCTCTCCACCCGATTCCTCGCCACCCCCACCTTCTGCACTCTACATTCACAGAACACCCAGACCCTCTGCCCCAGCTGCCCAGAAGACCCTGGTCTTACTCTGTGATTGCTTAACCCTAACCATCCTTCAGCTCTCCACTGAGACTTGACTTCCTCTGGGAGATCTTTTCTGGCTCCCAAGATCAGCTAAAACCTTTTTCTCAGGTTCCCAAGGGTCCTGGCCTGAACTCTTGCCAATGGCAGTGACCTGGTTCTACAGCACCAAGCAGAGCCCGGGGCCTGATTCAGACTGTCCCCATGGGCCCCGGCTCTGCCGCTGACTAGCTGTGTCCATGGAGAAACTACATCACACTTCTAAGCCTCTTTCTTTCTCTGTGACATGAGGATGGTGACAGCTTCTCCCTGCAGCTGAATGATTCTGTGTGCATTCAGTGCTTGGGCCGCCATGTGGCCATGGCATGTGCTCGGTAACTGCTACCTGACGCCGGCGTGGCACCTGTATCTGCCTGGTGACGGATCCTCCTGACAGCAGAGGCCGTTTCTGTCCTTTTATTCTTGTCTGCGGAAGTGTAGCAGGTGTCAGTAGTGACGCTGCTAAAATGAAGAATCCAAAAAATGAGTGGGTCATTGAAAGCCGGAAACTACGGGGCCCTGGCAGCTCAGAGCTCAGAGCAGAGGCGACTAGGGCTGACTGCTCAGTGGAGAGTGGGACAGGAGCATCGTAGCTACCGAAAGCTGAGATGGCGTCAACAGGGAGACTCCAGGGAGGGTCAGTGGTCAGGACCCACCCTTGACACTCTCTCCGAGGTACCACCTCTGACCCTGTCCCTGCCTGAGCTCTGGCTGCTGGGACGAGACACCACACCCTGGGCAACCTCAGCCCTCTGACCCACCACCCTGCCTGAGCTCTGGCTGCTGGGACGAGACACCACACCCTGGGCAACCTCAGCCCTCTGACCCACCACCCTGCCTGAGCTCTGGCTGCTGGGACGAAACACCACACCCTGGGCAACCCCGGCAGAGAAAATTACTCCTCCCAGTTCTGGAGGTTGGAAGTCCAAGATCAAGACCCCCCAGGGGTCAGCTCTGGTGACAGCCCTCTTCCTGGCTTGTCACTGGCCAGCTTTTTGCTACGTCCTCATGTGGCTTTTCCTTGATGTGTACACAGGGAGAGAGTTCTGTTGTCTCTTCTTAGAAGGATACAAATCCTGTTGGATGAGTACCCTGTCCCGTGACCACTTCCACATTAACTGCTTCCATAGAGGCCCGTCTCCAAATACCTCCACACTGAAGGTGTGGGCTTCTGCGTAGGAGCTGGGGGGATGAATCTTCAGTCCACAGCAGCCGCAGTGCCCCCAGATGTCCCCAGCTCTGTACGGGAAAATCCGCTCTGTCCTCTCCTCCGTTTCTGGTGAGCGGTGAAAGGGGAAAACCATCCCACCAGCACTGCAGCTAAGCCCGCTGCTCCACTCAGCACTAATGACCAGCTAAGCTGTCCACTGCGTCTGGAGGCCGAGAATTTGGGTTTTTAACCAGGGACCTTATTACCCACTAACTGCTGAAACGAAACACTGTGATTGGACCACTCAGGTGCTTTGCTTTGGAGCTGAAGCATCCTCCCTGGGGCCGTCTCTGCCTCTGCCTGGTTGGGATGTTCCAGCCAGTTCAGGTTCTCGCAAGCGGTTATTTACAAATGAGAGTCCCTGGGAATAGTACTCAGAGAGCGCAAGCGCTACATCCAGAGACAGCGACAAGGCAAAGCATTCTGCACAGACCCAGTGTCATTAGAGCACTCAGGGACCTGCTGTGGTGCCGTGGAGTCCCCCTGTCTGTGCTAGGACTCTCCACAGTGCGAGGGACCAGCTGATTCTCTCTAGTCTTAGGGTACTTGTAAATAGTATTTTTGTTTTTTCCATCAATTTTTCAGTTTAAAACACTTGTGACTCCGTGAAAATGGGAATGGTTTGCTTGTGGTGTCATTGAAGCTGTAATAGCTGCTTGTTTCAAAACATCTACTAGTTAAGTCTAGGACCAAGCCTGCAAGGTGTGCCCGGATATGCAGTCCCTCCTCTTGCCCGCAGCAGGGCTGAGGGTTATCGGTGCCAGCCCCTCTGCAGCGAGGCGTGGCTAGGAGTATGCACAGTGAAATGTGTACACAGGGGCGAGACAGCTTCCAGAACGGCTGCCCAGTAAAAGCAGAAGGGAAGGGAGTGGTGCTGTTTCTCTCTTCCTCTTTTCTGCTCTCTGAAATATGGATGTGATATCTAGAACGCCCACAAATATCTTGACCATGAGGTAACCCCAAGATGATCGCAAAGCTTGAGCTAGAACGGGGGAGCCTGGGTGTAAGCAAGCACAGAGCAGTCCTCCAGTTTGCCCCGGCCTGGCCAGCAAGAGGGACAGGCCTTTACATCATGGGAGCTGCTGTTCCTGGGGCCAGGGTGTTCTGTGACGTGCGGCCAAGTCTCTCCGACTAAGGCGTGCTTCACACACTTTCTCTAAGTGCTGCCACACACATCCGAAACCCCACGTTCATGTAAAAGCGACGCATTTGTCATTGCTTCGTTGATTCCCTCACAAATTATTTGTAGAGGCTTTGTTCACTGAGCTTCATGAGGGCAAGTCTACCCTCAAAGTTTCCCATTCAAGTCTAGGGTACGAAATCAGCCTTTGTGACGTTAAAATATAAGGGACCGTGTTCCAAATGGAGAAACACTCTTGTGCCAGGATTTTATCAGCGTCACAGTATTAGAGGTAGGTACTTTTGGCCTTTCCCTCTTTTCAAAGTGCTCAGGGATGGAAATGTGAAAAAGATGGGGCTAAGAAGGGGATGCACATGTGTGTGCGTGTGTACGTGTGTGTGTGTATGAGCATGTGCATGTGTTTGCACGTGAGCTCTCGTGCATGTGAAAATGTTGGAGGGTGTCGGAGAGTGACAGAAACAGAAGAAAAGTATGAGATGCTGCAGATAAATGTCACCAAGTAAAGATTTCCTGCCTGAATCACCATGGTCCTTAGCATTTACCAAGTGTAAGCACTCACTTGTCTGCACTTAAGGGTTGTTAAAACTCGTACCACCATAGCAAAAAATTTAGTAGAATAGCTCAACTCCATATAATTTTATTATTTTCCATAAACACAAAACGTTAAGTATATAACAGTAAATGTGACTGAGTTTTTAGGTTGATGGAAGACTGCACATAATTAAACCCTCCAGTCTATAAAGTTCATTTTCTACCATGGTCCCACATTTTGGTGTAAGAAGGATGATCACCATCATCTCAAGACACACCCTACAGTTCTGGGAAACACAGAATAAATATGACTCTCCCAGGGTTGGGAGAGGGAGCTTTTATAGCCTTCTGATGTTACTTATTACTAAACTGGCATGTTTCAAATAGTAACAATGTTATACATTTAAAATAAGAGCCACTGGCATGTGAGGTGACTCAGAGTTGCGAACTGGCATTGTCACCGACTTGACACTGAAGTCCCGTTCTTTTTTAAGAGTGCATACACAGCCTCTGCCTGGGTGTGTGGGGCTCACGATCTTTTTTCCCAAAACCAAAATGTTCATAATTAAACCAGGCAGCTGCTGCCCCTAGCAATATGACAACGCTCTCTGCTCCCTGGAATTTGCTGGAATCACCCTGCTTGAGCTCATCCGGCTCGAATTAGCTGCCCCCTCCCTGTGCCCAGCAATCTGGGTGAGTTTCCCATCTATTAGCTGAATTATTCAGATGTTTTCCCACAATGGCACTCGCAGTGCTCATATAACTAGTTTCTAAGTCAACAGCGAATTACATTATTGACATTCTGAGCAGATTAATTAAGAAATCTGTCAGGAATGACGCAATGAGAGCTGGCTCCATGTCAAGGCAGCTCCATGGTCTTGAAGACAGCACACCTGATCTGCTTTCAGCCTGCAGCAGGACCGCTCCCCGCGCTGACTGGGAAGGCCTGGAGAGCGGGCGGGCTGGGGGCAGACAGTCACACACAGGACAGCTGGCTGCTCACACCAGCTGAAGTGCAGGCCGGGAGAGCCTTCCGGACAGCTAAGCACTTCCCCACTGCGAGCCGTGGATGGCAGTGGTTTCTGCCCACAGCCTCTGGCGGCAGGAACCCTATGACCATACAAGAAAAGGCTCCTTGGTCCTTCGGGCTTTTGAGGTGGGGAGGGGAAGGGCCTCAAACCCTCAAAAAGCAAAGCAATCTAGGGCACCCACTTTTGTGCCCAGCGATGAGAAAGCGACTTCCATAGCTGCCTACCATGTTCCTTCATAGTCCAGGTTTGTATTCTTCCAAATCTTGCAGCCAAAACCCAACGTAAATGCAAATGAATAATCAGAATATCACATACGTGATTAGAATATCACAGTGTTCTGTTTGGTTCGTTATGTCATTTGAGAATTGTTTTTGAGAACCCGCTAGATTTGTCAGCAATCATTTTGCAAATTTACAGTGAGATAACACTTGGGATCAGAATTTTGATGTCTTCGATTCCAGTTTTAACTGA
The DNA here is from genome assembly GCA_026018925.1 of Tupaia tana. Lineage (NCBI taxonomy): Eukaryota > Metazoa > Chordata > Mammalia > Scandentia > Tupaiidae > Tupaia > Tupaia tana. The sequence goes on from JAKSZU010000003.1 coordinate 227,369,857, forward strand.
GCCCTTTAGTAACTGCGTGGCCTCGGTTCTGTCACTCCTCTCCAAAGTGAGTATTTGCGTCTCTAAAGGAATGATACTCACCTCCCCGCCTCTGTGAAGATGAAGCAGAAAACCTGTTCGAACGAGAGCATGGTAACGTCCTAGGACGTGCATTATCCCGTGTGCGACTCAGACGGCTCGTCTCTCTAACATTCCTGAAGACCCTCAAGAAAAGTGCTCTCTCCGACTTCAGAGTACGTGCACGGAGGCTTTGGAAGGTCCAGTGCGTTTCCCAAAATCAGAGTTTTCTGGGAAGGGGCATGCAATGGGTGGGAGGGCTGAAAGGAGGGTGTTCGGGGGCATCTGTGGGAGGATGCTGCGTGGGCCCACAGCCACATAGGTGTGCGGAGTGTCCAAGAACGGGTGAGCAGCATCCGCAAAGCAAGCCATGCGGGCGGAGCTGGGCAGAGGGCGAGGGCCCGATCACAACCCTACGCTGCCACTGAGGGCGGCTCCAATGACTGGCACTGATGGAGTTGGGGCTGTGGGTCTGGGCTCGTGCTGGTGCGCTGATTGAGTACTCCAGCACCAGGCGACAAGTGAAGAAAGTGAGGCTGAGAGAGATTAAGTCACTAAAGGTCGGTTGTGAAGTGAACTTTGAGAGTCAAGACGGAGGGGCATCGTGTAGCCTCGGAACAGCCTGCACTGGTGCCCGCCAGTGAGGGGGAGCTGCCATCACTGAAGCTTCAAACTGAGGCTGGAAGACCATTTCCCTGGGATGTCAGGGAGCAGCTCCAATACCTTGTCACGCCTCCCTGCAAACGCTGGGACTCTGTAAGGCTCAGAATTTAGGGCAGTCTTACGCGTGGCATCTCTTCAGGTTCTCTCCATGCATGTCCGACCAGCTGCCTTAACAGAACTTAGAACGAGGATGGGCGGAATTTATTGAAGCAGAAACTAGGGATCAAATTCAAAGGAATGTCTTTCCATTTCAGAGATGAGCCTATCCAGTTCATGCTAAGATACAGCAGAGAGGACCTGAGGAACGAAAATAAGCTGCAGAAACGCAGGTCCGGATGGAACAAGGGCAGAGGGGTTGTCATGAAAGAGACTCAGGGCTGCCTGAGGGCCAGTTGGGCTGGGAGAAGGGACCACAAGTTTAGAGCAAGAACAACCTCAGGACCAGGCGGACTACAGAAACCACTCCCGTACAGAGGCCTCATGCGTAACCGCTTACTCCTGTCTTCATCTGCGTAGCCTGCAGCTCAGTGGGCATGGATGTGATCTGATTGAAACACTGAGGACGCTGACGTCATCTCAGGGACAGCCATGGGGCCTCAATCATCCTTTTCCCTCCCCCACTTTCCCCTCAACTTCTGCCAGAGCAAGTGTCTCTGATTATTTTATAATGCCAGGCTTATCCCTGAGGTTGTGTTGAAGAGAGAGATTCAGCCGCTTTAGTTTAAAACCACTCTTCAAAACACCAAAGGCCTATTTGTCTTGCACTTGCTGTGTAAAACACCCCATTCCATGAGCTATGTTGAGAAATGTCTGGTGGTGACGGTGACACTTGCCTAGGAGTGACTCCACTTTCCTGGAATCCACAGGTCCGTAGTTCGGCATTCTCTAACTCCTCTGATTTCCTGCTCTCCACCAAGTTGTGACAAACCAAACCTGCCTCCTCACTTCAGATTTTCCGTAGTCAGAACATTTTTTCCTTTAAAAGATGGAAGAATTTTGGGGAAAAAAATTAAGGAGAAGACAATATTAACATGACAAAATGTATGGGTAGGAGAAAATTCAAGGCCAAAGAATAGAAAGGAAGATCCTTTTTTCAGTTACTGAGAAACTCTTCATGAGGCAGCCAACCGGGGGACACCTGAGGTCCCAGGCATTGAAAGACAGCCAAGTCCGTCACACAGAGAGGCTGCCCTACCCAGGACCCTCCCGAGCGTATCCGTATCTCAAGGCTTTCCTCTCATGGAGGAGACAGAATCGCTCCTTAAGATGCCAGATTACCTTTTATCACTGCCGAAGTGCCTCAGTCATTCTAGGTAAAGGATCTGAATCATTGCACACAAATTCATCAAATGATGCATAAATTGGGCACCAATTAAACTTTTTAAATTTCAGGAAAAGTGTTGAATCCTCGAGGGTTCCTTCATATAGAAAGTCACAGCTGGGTAGGAGGATGCAGTTTCTCTCGTGAAGTTTTACACCAATGTGATCTCATTGAATCCTCTAAGAACCCTGGGGGAAGGGCAGCCGTTGCACCTCCTCGTGCTATCATGAGAGAGCTGGTTCCTCGACAGTTCACGTGAGCTGCTGTGCAAAGCCATCAGAAGCTGAGCCCGAGTTTTGACTAAGAATCGTGTTATTTTGCTTCTACACTGAAGGTTTGCAAACTGAGACTCACAGAGACCTGGAACTATCAGCAGTGTTAACAAGGCTCCTAACGACGGTGGTACAGCTGAGAGGGGCCGAGGCCTCGCTGTGGGCCGGCCACTCTGCTGAGTGCTTTAGATGCTTTCTCTTTTTGAACCTTCCCTGGATTTTCTTGACGGTTTACATCACTTAGCCAAGGTCACCCTGATGGTGTGTGGTAGAGCCCGGCTGGCCCGGCTGAAGCAGCAGGCAGCGGGTCTCTGTGCCAGCACCTCCTTCCGTGAGATACTCCAGAGGCCACTTCCACAGGTGGGAAATGAGAGGCAGGCAGGTCTCAGGGGCCCCAGTGTTTCTTCCAACAAAGCAACTGTTCTTTCTGTCTTGAGCTTCCATGAAGCAGTGACCAAAGGACGGGGTGGGTCTTTACCCTATCCTCTCTAAAACTTCAACAATCTCCCATCAAGCCACCACAAATAAACATATAAACTAATTAGAAACAGGATTCTTGCTATGCAAGCCCAGATACCAGGCAAGCCTCCAAGCACGTAACTCATCTTTAAACCCAAGTACAAGAGAACATGAAAAAGTACATGAAAAACAGAATTAAAGTATGAGTGTACTTTGACACCAAAAAAATTCATTGAAATCTATCAGTTTTTTCATAATATGCATTTTCCACACTTTTCAAAGATCCCCTGGACCACTTGAGATTTCATTTAAAGAAAGAGATTCTGGGCAAAAATAACTAAATAAATTAAAATAAAGTTTCAAACCATTGCAACTTCCATTGATCAATGATATTTCTACTATTCTGAGAGGAGTTGATCTAGACTCACTTTCCAAAGGAGTATCTGGAGCCATCAGTGTCTGCTCCACCTGGCAGTTAGTAGAAACCCAGAGACTCAGCCTCTTCCTCAGATCGACTGAGTCAGAGTCATATTTTAATAAGGTCTCCATCAGGTGTGCCTGGGAGTGAAAGATTGCAAATATGGTGAAATACAGCCACCAAAGACTGCCAAGTACAGTGGTTCGAGGAACTCAACAAGTTTCCAAAAGTCCCAATTGATTGCTAGCCCTAACTTGGGAATCTCTGGTCTGTGTATCCATCTGGTGAAGTCTGCGCCTTCAGAAGACCCTTCACCCTTGTCCATCATCCTCGTCGACACAGCATAGCTTATCAGTGGCTTCTCCTGACACGGCCCTCGCCCTGGGGCTGAAGCAGAGTCCAATTACGGGAGTCTTGCACAGGAATATATGACTTTATTGAATCCTCAAGGGCAGGGGTGAAAGCGTCTTTGTAGAAGTTGTAAAGACCATTTAGCTCATCCGTAGTGAAACCTGGAGAAAATGACATCCCACTTGGTACTTACCTTCAAAGTTTCAAGTGGAGCACGTGTGCGCTTAGGTTCAAAGTCCACAGACAGATTTTAATTACACCTTAGATGAAGACAGACCTACTCACATAACCTTAGGAAAGCTACACAGACTTTCCAAGCTTTGATTTTTTTAAAAATTCATAAAATAGGAATGACAATAGTACCCACCACATAGCATTGATGAGTTAATATGTGCAAAATGCCAAGAACACATCATAAATATACATATGGAACTCACACACACACACACACACACACACATAAGCACACCAGAGAAAATGAAGTGTTACTTCTGAATGGCTGAATTCCAGAGTAGGGCAGTTGTTGTTTTCTTATATTCTTCTATATTTTGAAATTTTCTGCAATGACCACTTTGTATTTTGATCATCAGGGAAAGTAATTATTTTTTAGAAAAACCAGATTCCACAGCAAATGGCTAGTGGAGGTCATGGCTTCTGGAAGCACGGCAGGAGAAGAGCGGTGAAGCAGAGTGGGTGAAGAATATTACCATGCCGCGCCCTGCCGGGTTGGGCCACTGTGCTTCGGGTGGCTAGTTGAAGCTCTGTGGGCCTCACATTTTATCATTGGCCAAGTGGAATCATGATGTTTTCCCTGCCGTTTCACTGCATTTCTAAAAGGGTCAACCCTGTCCATATCTATAAGGTACTTTTTAGAACATAAACAGCAACGGGATGTCTCTGTTGCCATCATTGCTGCTACTGTCATCACACTATTGCAATTATTATTTACATACAAGGAAGCTGAACACTTAAGAACAAAGTATATTTAAACTTTCTCTTTATATAAAAATGCTATCAGAGTATATGCATTCTTTCCAGAATATTTTAGTGAAAATAACAGGGGGCTTTCTATACGTTTGAGTTCTACGAATACCTTTGGTATATTGATATAGATTCAATTGCTTCAAACTATAATTGGTTAAATAAAAAGCTTGGGATCTGGTGAGTAAGGAAATAGTCTCTTTACATCATTGTTCCCAGTTTTAAGATAGGTAAATATAGACGGTTTAGCCCAGGCCAGGGATCTTTAAATAGGAGCAACACTTGTGTTGAGGATTACTGTCCCCTCGGCCATTGTCCTTGGTGCTGACACTTTTTTGATCTGTCCAACTAAACATTATATAACCTTAGCAAGACTAACACTTTTCAGAAACACTACAATATGACCATTTCTACTCATTATGGCTTTATTCATATTAAATATTATTGCTACATGAACCTTCAGTGCAAATACTCTCTAACCCCACACTCCAAATTAAAACAAAATATAAGTCTTATACAGAGTCTTCCTAATTTATGACCCCCCAAAAATGTGGTAATAGAGAAGGAGTCTTCTCATTTCAGATGATCTTATAAATGAAAATAAGAGATTTGACATTAAGTGGTACTGATGGTCCCTATAGTGTTTGTGTTTGTCAATTTTGATAACTTTTCAAATGAGGTACTCTTCGTGTGTTAATAACAGCATAACACATCATTACATTATTCAATATAATTTCACAGAGATTATGTATAGTCGATACTCTTAGACTCTCTTGTCTTCACAGCTGTTAGAAAACGCAATACTTTTCAAGACCATTAGGGATATATGAATACCAAGCAGTTATTTCCACTGCTCAAATAATGTTCCCTGCTTGGCCATGAATTCTGATCAGGGTGGGACCACGATCCTACTGGCCAAGGGCTAAGTTCCTTCAACGTGTGATACACGAACTGGAGAATCGCAAAGCTATGGGGAGCCTGAGAATGTGTTCAGTTAAACTCCTTGCTCAGATGGGCAAGGACAAAGTAAATTATCATTGGGCAAATAGCCCTCATGCCCTTGGAATGGAGCCTAGGTTGCCCTCCCGACTGTGGGATTGGAAGGTGTCTCACTCTGGCTAACAGAATGTGAGCAAACACAACAGGAGCAAGGGCTGTAGATATGTCACACAGGGGATGTCTTTTTGTGTTCCCATGGTCCAGCATTAAAAGGACAGATAGCCACTTCCGCTTTGTGTGGGCCCCAGAATAAGAGCCATGAGCAACCCTGAGTCCAACCAGGGCCTGGGACCACATCCACATAAGACAAATTAAATCAGTGGACCCTGGGCTAACTCTTACACATGTGAACATACATGAATATGTGCATATACACATATAATTTTACATATATCTATATACTTAGACATTATATATATATATATATATATATATATATATATATATATATATATAAAATTACGAGCCACTGAGACTTTCTAGTAGTTATTTGCATAGCATTATCAGGGCAATAGCAGACTTGTACAATGGCAGGACTCTTCTGCTTAATAATTGTTACAATGGTATAAGGAAATCTTCTGAAGTTTGATTTTTAGAGTATAAGATTTTTGTCTCTTTTATTAAAATCTTGGCACTGACACCAAATGACCTTGGGTCCATCACTTACCTGTTTGTGTGTATTTTCATTCTTGATTCTTTAATAACTCAGTCACTCGGATTCATTTTTTAAGTTTTTTTTCCATTTTCTAGACATTATGCTAACCATAAAGATAAAATAGAAAATGAAGTCAACTTTTTTTTAACTACAAAAACCCACATTCTATAAAATGGGTATAACCTATCTAGTCTACCAACCTCATGATATTGGAAGGATGAAATAAGATCATGTTTGCAAAAGTTCTCCAAAAGAGCTGAAAGCCAGAGCAAATACGAGGGAATATTAATTTCAATGTCAAATTTTTATTTGGTCAAAAATATAGCCCAAATTTTAAAAGATCTATGAGCCTGTTTAGGATGTCTTATCTCCAAAGCAGATCATCTTATCTCCTGTTTACAGAAAAACGGGTCCCTTATTTGCCTCGTCAAATACTGTATGTGCTTGGCATTCACCAGCTCTGAACCCTGCATGGGAAAACTAGGCAGCCCTTATTTCGTCTCTACGACTACGAGTGAAAAGATGAATGAATTTTTCCTCTCCAGTGTCTTCTGGTTTATTTATGTTTTTCAGATTTATGTGTGAATTGATGCTAATTCCTTCACTTTGGCAATTGCTTAGTAACGAGGTTTAAAATGGATGTATCCGATGGAAGATTTTGGTAAGTGGGTGTCAGTGAAGCGAGAGACAGCCCTGGGATCACAGTCAATTAGACTCCTAGAGGAGGAAGCCACTCAAAGTATCCCCCCTCCAAATGCTCACCAGCATGCGCAGACTCGGGGGCTGACGTGACGCACTTGGGAAGAGGCAGGCATGACGTCCACAGCTCTCTGCACAGAAACGTTGTTGCTCTAGAAGCTTCAGCAAGCTGAACAACCGGGACCAGCAGCTGATGCAATGATTACGTCACTGGACTCTCACATAGTCAACAGCAGGTTGAGTCCCAGACCCAGTGACTTAAAACTCACGTCAGGTACGTGTGCGTGCGTGCCTAAGATCCCGAGAAGAGAATGGAGAAGAGATTGCAGCGTGGCCATACCCCCTGGGGGTGATTTCTTGCTTTCTGTCTCTCTGTTTCTCCAGCACGCGCACATGCTCTATAGCAAAAATCTATCTTAAAGGATAAAAAAGAAAGAAAAGAAAAAGAAAAAAAGAAAGTTGAATAACCGGATAAGAAAAAAAATCAGCAGCAAGCAGGTATCTTTCATATGCGATGCTCAGTCAGGCTTGGGAGATCCAGGCAGGAGAGGTTTCTTTGCATATACAGAAAGTGTTCCCAGAGTCCTCTAGCGATCCAGCCAGTTTACCCACACAGCACACAGTGGTTTCCACCAGGGCTGCCCCGCTAGAAGTTATCGTGTGCTCTTACTGAACCACCGGGCCACAGCAGGAAAGGGCCCCTGAAGGTTTCATCTGTTTCTTTGTTTTGTTTTGTTTTGTTTTAATTGCCAGAGGGCACATGCACTCACCAGGAGAGACAAACAGAGAGGAACAGGGAGAAAGTTTGGTCATGCCTCAAGCTGTTTTCTTCCACTTCTCCATCCCTTCAGGATGTGGGGCACACATGCACATGCAGCCAGCGTGTTTGTCAGAACCATGGTCGGCCACGCAGGATTGAGCATCCTTAACCACTAGACCTTGGGGCTGCCACCCCCGCAGCAAGGCTCTTGTTTCTTGCCGTTGAGTAAAAATGGGGCCCTGGCAGCTGCTCCTTCCACTTGCTCTTTTGAGCCCCCCTCTGCATAAGAACCCAGAAGCAGCTGGAACCCAGAGTGCCCTCCATCCAACCTCCACTGCCTGGTAGCCGTTTTCCTCTTCCCTGGGCTGCCAGCTCTCTGTCCCAGTGAAAGCTAAGCAAAGAACCCTCCCGGCTCCTTCCGCGTATATGCCTTGATCTTCCCAGCCCTTTGAGGTACCTGTTATTATCCTCCTCTTACAAATGAGGAAATTGAAGCTCTGAAATGAACTTGCCCAGGGCCCCACTGTTACTAAGTATCTGAACCAAAATTCAAATCCAGATTTGTCTTCAAATAGCTCCCCTTTGCTCAAAAGAATACTTCTAACACCAGGCGATCAGCAATTACACGGAGGAGTTTTCTGGAGATGAACCCAGCTGATCCCACTTCTAAAACCCACAAATATCAAAGGGAAGTTGGAAAATTAAAAGTGAGAATTTCATTCACATTTCACTCGGCTCTACAGTGTTACCTTTGCTGATAAAAACTGTTCTATATTTCCTCTGTAAAGGAAATCAAAAGGCCCCTTCGTAGTACCTGAAAATCACCCACGACTTTTGTCATCTCGTCTCACGGCCCTTAAAGCCCCACGCACAGTTCCTAGAGGGTGTCTCTTGAATCCCACTGTTGGTAAGAAGCATACGTCTCAGGGAGCAACGGGAAGAGTGAGTTAGACAAGCACCCTCGGAAGGAGAAAGCCAGGACAGAAAGCACGGGTGTTACTGGACCGGCCAGTGGAAGTGTACCCCTGAGGCCGAGAGAGAAGGGGGGCTGTGTCCCCGCTGCATTTGAAGATCCCGACCAATCACAGCCTGGAGGGTAAATGGAGGTGGACACGTAGTTAGAGCCTGCAAAGTGCTCTGAGGATGAAAGAATAGCTGAGCCCCAACAACTGTCTGGGCACCCCGGTTTCCCCTTCCTGGTGCCACCTGAGTGTCCCAAACAGAACCAGCCAACGCTCTTTCAGAGAAGCCTCCCTGGGGGCCGCAGTCTCATGGCCCTCGTGCCTCGCTCGAGAAGATGATGATGTGTTCGAGGTGTGGGAAACGTCACTGTCTACAACAACTAACAGAGCAAAAACGAATCATGGCCATTCCACTTACGCACCCTGACGTCGTGACAGTTCTTCTCTCAGCAGGGAGTGAACGGCAGTGGGGCTCAACATGACAGCAGTCAGGCAGAGTCTGGCCCCCCGTGGCTGCCTTTCTCCCGCTCCTCACACTTGCCAGGGACTATCCAAGCACTGGCCCCACTCCCAGAGGAGAGTCATGGAGAGATGGCCAACAGACACAGCTGATCAAACGGTCCCCCGTAAAGACTCCAGCTGCCCTCCCGACCTGGGAAGTGAGAACCTGAGACTTGGGCTGCGGAGACACCCCTCAGAGCTGGGCTGTGCTGCACGTGCTGCGGACAAAGCCACCGTGCCTTGTCATGCAGCAGGGAGGCCTGCTGTTCTGGGTGGCTCCTGGTCTTGCTTCTCTGCCTGTTGCCCCAGACCAAGATCTGCTCTTTCTCTCTGCACTTCAAGGTAAGCCCCCGAGGCTTCACTCGAGGCCAAATATACCGAAAGTCAGAAGGAGTCGCAGCCCGCAGTGAATGAGTGCCTGGGTGTCTACACTGCTAGAGCCCGGGCCACCCTGCACAGGGCAGGGCAGCAACCCTGTGGGGCCCAGGGAGGGTGACCGGCCGGCTGTGGCCACTGGACCTAAGCTGGATTCTCACCTAGACAGGGCTGAGGCCGGAGCCCACACGCGTCTCCACTGCCAACCTCCCCATGAGCCTGAGCGAGCACCGATTCCAGCAGCGCTGCCTCTCGGCCGCTCCCAGCTCCCGGCTGCAGCCGGAGGAGCACACGCCAGGTGGAAAAGGCACAGACCGAGCACCGCCCACAGAGGGAATGGCCACGGGGTCCGCAGTGGAGGATTTTTGGGTTTTATTTATTTATTGGTTTTTCAACACCAATACACAGGAAAGGAGTTCGGGTTTTGCAAATGTACCGATTTCCTTGCCGTCGCCGTAACTAGGCTGTGTATCAAACAAAACACAAATAACCTGGGCACGGGAGGGAGATGGGACGTCTCTGCACTCACCGTGGGCCAGTTTGGCTCATGCCCAGACATAAGGAATTTTGGCATCCTTTCTTAAATAAAAATAAATAAAACAAAGCAATTCAACCCCGATGGCGAGTGCCAGCCGATGTGACAGAGCCATGGGGAGTGGGTGGGCCTGCGAAAATGCCAGAGCTTTGCCAACAGCAGCCTCCTTGTGACACAGCAGCTGGCGGGAGCACAGGTGTGGTGCGCGGGCATGGCCAGTGGTCCCCAACGCCGGGATCGCAGGGCACCTGCTGCCCAGCAAACAGCCTGCAAGAGGCAGCCCCTGCCCCCAGGAAAGCCCCCAGCCACCCAGCAGCCCATGCAGTCCATGGCCCGGTTCCCAGACCCGAGGCTGGGCCAGAGGCTGCACTTCTCCACTGCTTCCTGCTTTCCGAGAGGCCAGCGGGCAACTTAGCTATGTTAAAATACACCAAATGCTTGACTAGGATGGACACAGCTTTGCAGAGGACGCCAGGAGCTTTCGTCTTCCAATCCTGGCTTGGGTGAGGCAGCCTCTCTGAGCTTCACGCTCCTTACCTATGCTCAGAAGAGTCTAGATCATGTATGTAAACGTCATGGCAAGCAGTGAGTTCAAGACCTGTTCTATGACAACTTCAGCAGTGATCAGGCTGGGGTTCTAGAACTCCCCAAATTCAGTAGCAATATGAGAGTAGTCAGGAGAAGGCATTGACCAGGTTGGGGTCACTTGCTGACAGTGCAAACCATGCTTTTATTGCGTGATTCAGATGCTAAAAAGAGAAGTGGTGTCTTAGATGCTTTTGTCATTTATTTCACACACCCTATAGGTGACGACCCCTGTTCTTCCGGCAAATGCAAGGTTTAGAAGGCTGAGTGGACTGGGAGTCCTCAGGGCTCCTGAAAGTGTGCCTGCCCCGCGTTCTCACGAACACCTAGAAAGGCTCGAGGTTACAGAGTGGATCATCCCCTTGGCACCTGCATGTGGGAGATGGACCCTGCAGTGTCAGTTTTCGCTTTTAGGGACCAACCAGTGAGGATGGGACATATGTGTTTGCACATCCCCACTTCCAGCCTCCAGCCTAGTTCAGGCTCAGGGCGCCGTTCCCTCCAGGGATCCTTTGCTCTGAGAATGCACACGTGAGCTGAACACAGCCTGAGGAGCTGAGCGTGGTGACACAACACGGACACGCCAAGGGTTCAGGGCGGCCTCCCCACTGCCGCCCCACCTCTGCGCCCTCCCTGCTGAGGGGCCACCTCCACACTGTCAGAAGACTTCCAAGGGGGTGGACAGAGCCATTTTCATTCTTATTAACTTAGTCATCAAACGGGTATTTCCCGGGCATCTCCTGCGGGGGTGGGGGCTGGGCCTGGCAGCCCCAGGAAAGGCAGCTCCACCACCTCGCCCGCCCAGGAGACCCAGCCAAGGGCTCTGGCCTCTTCCTCTGTGGCCTCCCGGGCTTGGTTCCCTGTGGGCGGGGAGTCAGACTGCAGCACGTCCCAGAGGGTGGATGAATGCGCTTCTGCACAGACAGTTCGACCTCAGTGTTGCAAACCGGCGCTTGTCTGTTCTCTGGCTCGCTGGGATGCACCAGCACCTACGTGTGCTCAGGGGAGCCCAGAGTGTCCTGGTTCTCCTCCACAGCCCCGGGAGGTGGGGTGGGGTGCTAGGGAGCACTGGCCAGGAGACCCCATGTGGCAGCACTGCCCCAAATATATGTATTTGTCTGTCCATTTGTCATCTGATTTCTTCATGTCCAAGGCTCTGGGCCTGTTTGAACCCTCACTCGGCTCAGCTGTTTACTACCAGCTGTGTCCTTATCAAGAGCCTAACCTCTAAAGGCCCCGGCTTCCTCATCTGTAAGACGGATGACGGCTCGGTATTCCTGAGGCTTGTCATGCGGACCTAGTGGGATAATCGTGTCGAGCGTATCTCACTGTCCTGGCGTGTAACGGGCACTCGGTCAATGGTGTGATGTCAGTGCATTCCCGTCCTAGCGGCAGGCTATGAATGTCGGGGTGTCATCACCTGCACTTAACCCGGGTTCACAGACACGGAAGAAGTGAGCGCGTCAGCACTGGAGCTGGCCGCAAGAGCAGCAGGAGGGCCACCAAAGCACTCTGGGTGGCAGTGCGAATCCAGCCTGCAGCAGAAATGCAGTTGTCAGAAATGCCCAGGCCACTGAGGCTTTGGCTAGGGGACAGGAAGATCACCCAGTGGCCCCAGAACCAGAGGAGTCCATAAATGAAGCATCAGAAGCAGAGATGGCAACGAACCATGGTGACATGGGCCATGGGACATCTGCACAGATGGAGGTGGGGATATGCAGTATGCGTCTTTCAAAGTCTGGCTCACGGTGCTGAGCATTAAGTCCTCCATACTCATCTATGTTGAATCAAATGACAGTCTCGTTTTAAACATAGTTACAATCACTCGCACTGCTTGCTTGCTGGCTCTTAGACCTTCCTTATAAATTACCCTACCAGGACAGGCAGCCCCAGCTGCGCAGGCTACCCCTGCTCCTGCACCCTCGCACTCCTGCCTTTACTCACCCAGCCAGACCCTCCACGGCTCACTCCAGGCAACACCGCCCCACAGTTACAGCTCTGGTTTACACAGCAAACAGTGACTGTAACCTTTAGAATCATGATTTTTTTTTTACAAAGCCACAAGAGGACCCCTGCATGTCCCTGCACCCTGCCTAGGCCTGGCACTCATAGTCCTGGCTGGCTCTGGGGCAAGTGTTTGGACAGACCCAGTAGCCACGGAGCCCTAAACCAAACCTGTCAGCAGTAGAAGCTGTCAGGGTGAACCCTAATTTGTCCATCAATTTTTATTTCAGAAATGAGAAGGGGAAGAGCCTTGTATATGTGACAGGAAAAGATCCCCAAAGTAACTGAAGTAATTACATGTCTCGGGTTATATGCTGTGGACACCCAGGGAGCATTTAAACCTCTGCCCCCAACCCTGCCTGCACGACAGCTGCCCAGGTGCTCAGGGGTCCAACAGATGGTCGCGACCCCCTAGATGGCCTGTGACCCACGAGGGATCCATGACCTACTAGGTGCCCTCCCACCCACGAGGGATCCATGACCTACTAGGTGCCCTCCCACCCACGAGGGATCCATGACCTACTAGGTGCCCTCCCACCCATTAAGGATCCATGACCTACTAGGTGCCCTTCCACCCATTAGGGATCCATGACCTACTAGGTGCCCTCCCACCCACGAGGGATCCATGACCTACTAGGTACCCATCCACCCACAAGGGATCCATGACCTACTAGGTGCCCATCCACCCAGGAGGGATCCATGACCTACTAGGTACCCTCCCACCACGAGGGGATAGTTGCCCTACTAGGTGCCCTCCCACCCATGAGGGGATCCCTGACCAACCAGGTGCCTTTCATCCTGAAGGATCCGTCATAATGGTTTATGATCACAGTCATGGGCTTGAGATGAAGACCGAGATCATGAGCTCTGTGGTGGCAGCTACATGGCCGTGGGCTCATCCTCACTGTCTGGTACCTCAGTCTTCATCTGCAAAACGGAGAAGAACAATCCTACGTCACAGGTTGTGATGAGGAGAAACGGATTCACATTGGTAACATGCCTTAGCAAGGCTGGCATAGAGAAGGCACTGTAAGGCTTGCCATGTTTTCAATATTCGTTTCAAAATAAAATAGAAGTAATATTTCTAAGACATAAGTACAAATGACAGAAACCCCTTAGTGCACCGATCATTCCATGGGGAACGGAGAGAGATGAGTACGTCACTGTACTGTAAACAGCACACTTACCAGAAACGAATTCTACTTGAAAATGGATATCGAGAAAGGTAAAAACAATTCCAAAGAACTTACCTGTCTCTGTGCTCACTTGTCTAATAACTGCTTTGGGCAAAACAATGTCATTAATCAAATATACAAGCAGATATTGAAGCCCTGGGCAATCATTTGGAAGATCCAGTGTAAACTAACAAAAGATGAAATTTCCCAAGGGTTAACCTGACGGACAGTTTCAACGGGGCCTGAATTTCCTCAGAAAATTGTTGAAAATGCACTTCCGTTCCTATTCTCTTCTGCGAACAGTTTAAAGGAAAGGAAAGTGGGTCATGCATACAAAAGATGAGTGAGCGAGGGTACAGATGAGCCAGGGAAAGAACGCGTCCCAATGACCCGCGTGGCCGTGAAACCTAACTGGTACAAAGGGCAAGTGCCTGGACTAAGGAAGCGATTACTTTTGAGAACCAAAGCAGGAACCTTCTCTTTCAAGAGAGTTCAGAGTTTCAGAGTTCAGAACAGCAGTTAGCAGCCTGAGACCGCAGACCCTAAATATGTCCAGAACTCAGGCCCTGGCTGAGCTGCAGACAACGGCCCAAGATGCTTATCTGCCCCGAGTGTGGTCAGTGGCCAGCGCTGCCGGCTGCCCGCCCCAGGCCCTCATGTTGTGCACAAGGTGCTGCTAACCCCAAGGCCACCCCCCACGAAGGAGCCCCACATGAGAAAAGCAGAAGCAGCAGTTACTCTCAGATATGTCACCAGCCACACTACCTCCACTGCCACACACACCTGCCCAGCGCAAAGCAGCCTCCTTTGTTTATGAGAGGAGTCAGTGAGATGAACTTAACTGAAGCTCAGCAGCTCATGGAACTTGGAGAGGGACTCCAGTGTGATCGACTGCTATCCCCTAATCCGCGCCCTCCCCACGAGGGCATGCTGCTTCCCTGCCATAGCCAGCTCCCGGCACCCTCCCCGAAGGTCCTGAGTTGAGCAACTGGGAATGCTCACAGCGTGCTACGCCGAAAAAGTCCCTTTGGTCATTTTTCTTCTCAGTAAACATTTTATCAAGTGTGACCAGAGAGTAGTCACTCTATGTTTTGAAATAAGAAATTATACTCTGAGCATTTCCGCAGCATAATGCGGTGGTGGGGTAATCCCAGGCACACGGACCTCCTCGGATAGGGTTGGTCTCCTCCAGGGCTGGGATCTTTGCTCACTCACCTGCCCCAGGTCTGACCGGTCCTGCCCAAAGAGACATCCACATCCCTGTGGGGAATTGCCTATTAAGTACAGGTGCCACATGTACAGTATAATGTATTTTTTCCTATATTACAGAAAAACTACAATAATCACTATCAACCTCAGAAAGCCAAAGCAAAGATGGTAAGGGCTCTGATAAAGTTCCCTTTCTCCTTTAGGCATTTTATTTACATTTATGATTATTATTAATGGGAGCCATACATTGAACCCTTCTCTATGCAAGGCCTATTTTTTTATTTCTATTTTTATAAAGTAAAAATCACAGACTTTTTTTCAACAGAGAACTCCACATTCTTTTGTCTGTTCAGTGCGTCTCTTCTTTGTCCTTCTCACCACCCTCTCTTACCCACTGCCCTCCCTTACAGTCTCTGGGAGCTACACTTATCCACTATCTATCTTCGGATTTTCCCATCTCTGCCGTAGAGTGCAGACATTCCGTACATGGGAAGTGGGGATATGCAGTATGCGTCTTTCAAAGTCTGGCTCACGGTGCTGAGCATTAAGTCCTCCATACTCATCTATGTTGAATCAAATGACAGTCTCGTTTTAAACATAGTTACAATCACTCGCACTGCTTGCTTGCTGGCTCTTAGACCTTCCTTATAAATTAGCAACAAATTCATGATTTCAGGGTATATGTGGGAGAATAATTTAGAAAGGGGATGAAAAAAGAGGTGCATAATCATGAAATGTGAAAAAAATATATATACATTATTTCACCCAAAGTTCTGAGACTGAGGGGTTTTTCTCCAGCTTGTCCCTGGAGAACACCAGCAAGCTTCCAGAGAACTAGGAGGGCCTGCGGCCCCAGGTCAGACTCTTGGGTACCAGAGACTGCTGATCAGGAAGTGAGTCTGAGTGAAGGAGAGCAAGTGAGGCCAGAGGGACAGGGCCAAACTAGTCACCTCATTGCCTCGCAAAGGAGCCGCATCTTTGCAACGTGAGCTGATGTGGAGCAACATTTGCTATAAGGAATAAGAAAAAGAGAAAACTGGACTCCTGAATAAGCATTCAATGAGCATTTTCTGCTTCCAAACCTAGAAAGAAAATAAACTGGGCCTTTAAAAAAGAAGAAAGAGACGCAAGTGGAAAACAGCAGCTACCCCCTCCTGACCCGGCCATTGTGCCCCCCCTTGCTGCCGGCTTTGTTCTTCCAGTGTCATCACTCTTTCTCTGCTCTTTCTCTTTGATTCAGAGATTAGCTGAGCATGTCATATATATGTTTCCCACTTCCTGCCCACATCCTTTTATCTACATTTCTTCAAGGTCTCACAATGAGACACCAGAAACTTCTTTAAAAACGGATGGCTTTTTCTTAGCCAGTTTGTCTATAATCCTTTCTTCTTGCAGTTTCTGGATGGCATAAGTGCCTTCACTCGTGGAACAAATGTTAATTGAGCTTTTTCAAGACACGAAGGATTCAGGTCGGAACAAGCAGAAAAGGACCTTGCCTTCCTGGAGTTTGCATTCGAGTTGAAAGGGACAGACATTTAACAAGGAAACACTCAGTAAGATATTTTCAGACATTTGCAGACAGTGATCTGAGCCCTAAAGAAAACAACACAGTGTAATGGGTTAGACCAGAATAACTTCACATAGGACGGGCCAGAGCCAGAACGGGTAGAAGGAACAGGCAATGTGATGATTTGCAATAAGAGCATTCCAAAGGGAATTGAAAATACAAAACCACTCTGGGCCAGGAGCAAGCTCGGCATGTTCAAAAAACTAAAAGAAATCCAAAAAAAATCCTAAAGTAGAAAAACAGAAACTTCCAAAATGAGATCAGGGAGAAAGACGAACAGAGGCCAGATCACGTAAGGCTTCATAGGTGTAGTGAGGAAACTGAAATTTGCACTAGGGACATGGAAACTCCTGGAAATACTCTAAGCAACGTGGTGATAAAGTGTGACTTATGTTTTAGAAAGCTGTGAACAATGCCCTTCCGAAATACACACCCTGGCTCCCAGTCCTGCTTTGGCTGGTATTATTGTCACACAGACTACATGGAAGTGGAAGAGCTCTTAGGACATCTATTAGAAATTCCATTTTTAATAGATCTCTGATTCTAGGGGAAAAAAGCTTTAGGCGCCTACTTGGCTTGGCATATATTAAAAATCTGTTTGGAAGCAAACTGTTTTTAAAGTACCTTTGGTTTTAATTAGTTTAGCATTTAAATTTTAAGGAAGGATGATAAACCTTAATAAGAAGCATTTTCCATTTGGGTGTTTAAATCTGCACCATAATGTTACATTAAAATAGTTTCTGGTGTGTTAATTAATAATTATCTTAGGAATATTGCAAATGTGAAAGGCCACTGTGATTCACCAAGCTTCATTTGAGCTCATTCCGTTTTAAAATTCTATTAATCCTTGTTACAAATGACAGGACTATTTAATTTCTTAAACAAGACATTTTTATTACACAGAAGGCCTTTTATCTACGTGAATTTATTGGCTATGACAGGCCCTGAAATTCGTTTTTATTTTTTAAAATGCATTTGTCCAATATTTTGTCTATATCAAATTTGATCTTTAGATGCTAAATAAATCTGGCTGTCCTGCTCCAGGGCTCCTCCCAGGAATCTGAAGAACACTTCCTTTGCACAGAGCTCAGGGCAGTCAAAACAGAGACAAGGAGGCCTCCCATGCAGGGCTGGGCCGTGAGCTCTGCTGCCACAGCTGAAGCAGCCACGTGCAAACCCACCTCGCGCACAGTGGACTTTGCTCCTTTCAATTTCTAGCACGCGGACAGCAGCGGTCTAATGCACAGGAAAAGAATCGTCTGAAATGTTAAAAAAGATAAATATGTCAATATTTATAGAGATGTGGGATTCGTTAAAGGGTTCAGGTTAGAGTCCCAAAATATCAATGTCCTCTGAGAGGTGACTATCCCACCTGATCCAGTCTTCCTTCTCATAGTCATTGACACTGATTTTAATATGTTAAAATATTTCAATTCGTGTTCCTGAAGGGATTTCTCAGTGGGAAGGTTGCAAGGCTTGCGTTCAATTTTGCCTTAATCCCACTCGCCAACTGGACATCTTCAACACTCCAGAGGAACCAGACTCTCCAGAAGTAAAATCCTGAGTAAAGCCACGGCACCGAGCAGTTTACTCACCCGACATAGTTCGTTATCACCGAAGTCCAGTCTTCCGTTCCATGTCTCTTCTACTGCTTAAAGTAATGAAAATAATAACAAGTAGATAAAATGACGAGTAGCAGCTCCTACTGGTGGAGAACGTGGCTTGTTGCCTGATGCTTTGTTTTGTATTTGTTCACTGCCTTTCTTAATATCACCTTGCTACAGCCCACATACTAATTCTGGTGATAACCAGACCATAGGTGAGCCTCTGAGAAACTGAGGCTCAGACTCAAGTAACGTAGGGTTCACGTCCACAGCTGTCTGGAGCTTTCCCACCGCGTCCTGTGCGGTTATTGTGATGGGAGGTAAGGGTGGCACTGAGTCACTCAGCATCTCAGACCATGTATGCAGGGCGCCGAGAGCATTGGCACTGGCTGCTTCTAGGTCCCAAATGGCAGGCGTAGTCCAGGAGGACTAGAGTGCTGGCAGGGAATGAAAGAAAATGCTTGCACATCCATCTTTATTGCAGCATTATCCTCAATTGCTAGGACACAAAATCAACTCAAGCATCCAAGAACAATGAGTAGATTGCAAACTGTGGCACATGTACACTATGGAATACTACTCAGCCATAAAATACAGTAAGACCCTACCATTTGATAGGAAGTGGATGAATATGAAAGATTTAATGCAAAGCAAAGTGGGCCAGACTTTAAAAGAGAAGTATTGTTTGTCCCTGTTCAATATATACCAATTGTCTGTGTCCTATAGTGGAAACTGAAGGATTGAAAAGTGTAATAGCAGGGAGGTTAACTGTGGGCACTAGGGACAGTATAGAAGGGGATGGGTAATGGGGGTAAGAGGGAGGGACTCGGGGAAAAAAAAAAACATTTAATAGACACGAAAGTGAAGTTATATCTGTTGATGATTAAAAAGGAAGAGAGGAAGGAAAGGAAAGAAAAAAGAAAGAAAAGAAAGGAGAAAAAAGAAAGAGGAAAGAAAGAAAAAGGGAAGAAAGAGAGAAAGAAAAAGAAAAAGAAGAGAGAGAGAAATAAAAAGAAAAAGGAAGAAGAGAAAGAGAAACAAAGAAAGAAAGAAAGAAAGAAAGAAAGAAAGAAAGAAAGAGAGAAAGAAAAAAGAAAGAGAGAGAAAGAAAGAAAGAAAGAAAGAAAGAAAGAAAGAAGGAAAGAAAGCAAAACAACAATGAGATACCACCTAACCCCAGTTAGAATGGCTAAGATTAAAAAAAAAAAAAATGATAAGTGTTGGCGGGGTTGTGGTGAAAGAGGAACTCTCTTACACTGCTGGTGGGAATGGAAATTAGTCCAACCACTGTGGAAAACAATTTGGAGATTCCTCAAAAATCTACAAATAGAACTGCCATATGATCCAGCAATCCCATTTCTTGGCACCTACCCAAAGGACAGAAGAATTTCTCATTGGAAAAGTGCTTGCACATGGATGCTTATTGCGGCACTTTTCACGATTGCTAAGACATGGAACCAACCCAAATGCTCCTGTACGGCTGAATGGATTGAAAAACTGTGGCACATATACTCTATGGAATACTATTCAGCCATTAAGAACAACAAAACCCTGGCTTTTGACAGAAAGTGGAAGAATATGGAAGATTTACTGCTGAGTGAAGCAAGCCAGGCTATGAAGGAGAGACACTGTATGTCCCCACTTAATATATACTGAATGTCTGCACTCTATAACTGAAACTGACAGGCTAAAGGATGTACAAAGACAAGAGGTGGATGTGAATACCAGATGTGGGGTGTGTGGAGGAGTGAGGCCTGGGGAAAAACATTTGGAGGAGAGATGCAAAGACAGCATTGTTGAAACAGGGAGGTAGTTTT
Source organism: Tupaia tana (assembly GCA_026018925.1). Lineage (NCBI taxonomy): Eukaryota > Metazoa > Chordata > Mammalia > Scandentia > Tupaiidae > Tupaia > Tupaia tana. The sequence goes on from JAKSZU010000003.1 coordinate 227,389,826, forward strand.
GTTATATTTTGATCAACTCGACCAGGGAGAAAAGTTCATATATTGAAATGATCACCTTGTAAGCTAAATAATGTGACTGAATGTATTAAAAATGTAAATAAAAATAAAGAAAGAAAGAAAGAGAAGAGAGAGAAGAGAAAGAAGAGAAGAGAAAGAAGAGAAGAGAAGAGAAGAGAAGAGAAGAGAAGAGAAGAGAAGAGAAGAGAAGAGGAGAAGAGAAGCAAGCGAGCAGGCCACTTTTTTGATGTTTCTCTCCCAGAGAGATGAGTCCTATTTGCCTTCCCCCTTGTATCTGGGCTGAACTGTGAATGATCTTGACAGAGAATTGAGAAAGTGACTCCAGGCTACAGTTATCAGAAAACATATAGGACACACGTTTGAATTTTAGATAAATATCAACCAAAATAGTATGAGTACGTTCCATGCAATATTTTAGACATACAAGGGGTCTTCAAATGTTCATGGAAATGTATATTCTGAAAGAACTGCATGGATTTCAATAGCTTTTTCACCAAAATAAACTTTTAATTCCATTTTTCCAAACTTTTTAAAGCACACCCCACCCCTTCATACTTACAAGAATAACTATCGTTGTTTGTCTGAAATTCACATAGAACTGGGGATCCTCTAGTTTTATTTCCTAAATCTGGTAACCAGTCTCAAGACTAGCCTTTAGGAGAACTGGAAGCTTCTACTTTGGACCTTGGAGCCTGGGCCACCATAAAAAAAAGTCTCAACTACCCTGTGGTGGGACAGAGAAATGCTACAGAGAAGCCCTGAGAGGACATGGGGGTGGGAAGGTGCCACTGAGCCCACAGGGTAGCTCACCCTCCAAGGCTCCATGTGTGTGCGTGAAGCAAACCGGGGTGGTCCAGACGGATCAGCCACCAGAGGAACAGCACCGACCTCCTAACCCACGCCAAGTAAAGCACAGAAATCCTCAGTGAAGTCCTGCCTAAAATCCTCACCCACAGAACAATAAGACATCTTTAAAAAGATATACATTAAAGCACACACTGTGGGGCAGCTTACTTATGCACAAATAGATCTCTGAGATGAAAAGGAAAGGAGAAACGGAAGTGGAAGCTGAGGCCCATGGTCATGGAAGAGTAATGAAGATCTCAAATGCCTTTGAGACATTAGAAAACATGCAACTGTGTATTCCACATCAATTTTTAAATTAAAATGTTTAATGTGTTGAAGCTCAGCTTTCACATTAGCTTTTTGAGTGAAAGTTGACAGCTTACAAAGACTGTTTGGAAAAGATACCCAGAAGCATAAAAATAATTCTAATTCTAAGGAATGTTTCTCCGCCTTCACCTCTGTAGGTCTTCCCTTTTACTACGTGGTACTTTTTCAAAGTAATTCAGAATAACTTGTTTAGGAGCTAACAGCAGCTGTTGATTCACTTGCTAATTAACAATTCAGGCAAAATCAGTGTATAATATCCAGTGATAACCAATTTGTAATTATGAGTTCTTTCCTTGTTGTAAACCTTATGAATTATAGACCGTTTTAGAATTTTTACTCATCATTAGCTGCTGCATAGACTCTGTGAGTGATTTCAGTCCTTATTTCATCAATTACATCCAAGCAAGAAATCTGGGCTTTTCCTTTGTTTCTCCTTTTCCGTTATCACTCAGGACCAATGAACAACACCCGAGGACCCACCAACCAAATAGATTCCAAATCACGCCCTTCTCTTAACTCCATCTGGTGTGAGATATGACACGGTCCTTTCAGCTAGTCGTCTTCCCACCTTCATTGCTCTTAGGGTAGACTGAAAAGTGTCCACATCCTAATCCCTGGGACCTGGTAATATGTAACTTTATGTGGCCAGAGGAACTTTGCTTCCATGACTGAATTAATGATCTTGAGATGGGGAGACTTTTGGATTGTGCCGGTAGGCTCTCTTTGAACAAGGGATTGAGGACAGAGGAAGGGCCATGAGCCCAGGATGCAGGAAGCCTCTAGAAGCCAGAAAGAGCCAAGAAACAGATTCTCCCCTGAAGAATCCAGAAGAAACACAGCTTCCCACACAGATTTTTAGCTTTCTGACCTCTGGATGGTAACAATTAATGTGTGTTATTTCAAGCCACTAAGTTGGTGGCAATTTGTCACAGCAGCCACAGGGACCTAATACATTCCCTTAATTCATTCTCCACATCAAAAGGTCTCCTGAGATATAATTTGATCATGTCATTCCCTGGCATAAAACTCTTTATAAAGCCTTCCATTAGCTACGAGAATAAAATCGAAGTGTCTAAAGTCACCTGCAAGAGCTGTTCCAGACCACCCCTGTCCTCCTCTGTCCTCATTCCGCACTGCATTGCTTGTTAAATAGCCCATAGCAGCTTTTCATGTGCCTCGGACAGTCCAAGCTTTCCCACCCAAGATCTGGAACAAAGATCCGAACCTCACGCCAAGTGCTGTCTCTTTCTCTCTCCCTAGTCCCACAGGGCAGCTCTAGTGTGGACCTCATTGTGGTGTTAGCCCACAGAGGAGTAATACTGGCCCAGGCCCCTACCACCCACCCCATGCTCCTCCAGTTATGAATCTCACGGATGACTGCATGGGACATTGAGGTAGGGGACACAGTGGAGTCACTTCGTCAGCGTGGCTGGGTGAATCTACCTGGGCAGCTATATACGCAATGACTGGTTGATAGATTAGAGCCAGGGTGCCCAAGTAGGACCACACCTTCATCACCACTTACTTTATCATAAGTCTGTACAGGGTGCTGCACTCAGAACGGAACTGCATCAGGACCCATTTCATCATCACAACCACCATGGAGGCAGGATGATATCATCCCTGCTTTGCAGATCAGGAGGCTGGAGTAACTGGCCAAGATCGCACAGCTGCTGAGCAACGGCATCTCGGCTCGAACCGGGGAGCGTGGTGCCACGTTCACTGCTGCAAACTACCGCTTCCCACTGCAGGTACCGTTACTTTCAAGGACAGAGGCAGTAGAGAAAAGAAGAGATCCCAGCGTGAGAGAGGTGTCAGACACGACTCCAGAGCACTTAACCACGGCGAGAGCAAGGGAGGTGTGTGAGCGTTCCGACTCTCTCGTGTTTAATTTAGTCTCACACAAAACCTCCTGGATACCAGATTCCCTCTTTAAATAGAAACAAGCCTTGTAATGTTCTTATTCCAAGTAACCCACCATCAAGGTACCCTCAGAAGTAGGTCTGGCTTCCTCTACAGTTCCCCCAGTGTCTCTCACACCCTCCAACCACAGAGGCCAAAGAGGATTGCAGGCACAGAAACAAGCACAGCAGCCTCTGGTACGAACGAGGAGGGACTTTCTCAGAAAGTCTGAATGAGTACTTGACATTTCTCTGAGCAATTTAGATTCTCCTTGGACCTTCTAGTCCTGTATGCATAAATAGTAACTATGGAGCTGGCAGGTAGCATGCTAGTTAAGGGCGTTGGACTCCCACTTGGTCAACCACAGTTCAAGTCCCGGACCGGGTGGCACTCGCTCTCTCTCTCTCTCTCTCTCCCCTTTCTTTCTCTCTCTGGTCAAATTAAAATAAATAAATAAATAAATACAGTTAAATATTTAAAAGTAAAGTAAAATATTTAACTATATTTATTTACTTTTCTTTTTTTAATTTGACCAGAGAGAGAGAGAGAGAGAAAGTGAGAGAGCAAGCCACCAGGTCCAGGACTCAAACTGCAGTCAGTCACATGGGAGTCCAGAGTCCTTAAGCACCATGCCACCTCTGGCCCTAATAAAAATGATTTTTAAAAAAGAAAAAATAATATCTTAATAGTAACTATGTGAGGTTCTCCTGATTGGGAGCAACTCTAACAGAAAGCCCCTCTACAGCCCTGAATTCACAAAGGTTTCTCTGTGCTTCAGTCCTCTATTGATTTCATCACAGGCTTTTTTTCCCTCAAACAATAAGCCTAGGCATGTATGCAGGCTTGCTTCAATTAGGGGCTAGTGCTGCAGTAATTGTAATTTTTTCCTTTGGTGTGCACGAGTGTTCCGCTGGGAACCCAATTTAGCTGGACATATTAAATCATGTCACCACAGTCATGAGCCGAATGAATTATTGATCAGTGGCTGTGAGACCAAAGTGCATCTGCAGAATCACATTTGGAAGCAGGGATTCAGTTACAGCAAACTTTCTCTCGAAGCTGCATTGGACTGAACGTCTGCTGGAATGGTCTTTCCAGGGCTTTGCCTCTCATCCTCTTAAGTGTCTGTATTATATCTTTGCAAGGGCAAAGCAAACCCAAAGCAAATGCAAACGCTGCCATGACTGTCATTTCAGGTGCTCGTCCTGTATGTACGAGGACAAAGAGATGGCTTTCCTAGCCTCTTCCTCCACTCCTGTCCACCAGGCCCCCGGCACTAGCAGCACCAGCACAGCACCACCACTCTCCTCTCTCTCTCTCTCTCTCTCTCTCTCTCTCTCTCTCTCTCTCTCTCTCAGTGAGTGCACAAGTCCTATGGCAAAAACCTATGGGGAAAAAAAAATCAGGAACATATGAGGAACAAACCTAGCCATCTCCTGGATCACGCCAGCTGTAATAACGTTTCTCCTCGACAAACTTCATGGGTCAGCGTTTGGCTTCCTGCCCAGTGAGTGACTGTTCCTGGATGCCCCTACTTTGCCTCACTAATATTCCTCCACGTGGAACCCCAGGGGCCCTGGAATGCTCTTCTGTGCCCTCTAATGACCTTGGGAATCTGAGACCAGGTGAGGGTCACCCATCTTTCTCCCAGGCACACAATAAGATGGTCTCGACTTGCCTCCTGCCTTCAGAAAACCCTGGACCCCAACAATCAACAGTCTCTGAGAACCAGCATGTCCTCAAACTTTAGGAAACCGGTGTGGAGCTCTCCAGGGACTCTCCCTACAGCCCACTTGGACAGTAGCACCGACGGCCCAGCCAGCATCCAGAGAGGAAGTGAGCTGCCGGGCTGGGCATCTGCAGGTGCTTCTAACCATCCTACTGGCTGCTGCCAGCCTTGCCCTTGTCGTCAAAGGAGACGCCACCCTCCCGCATGAGACCCTGCCGTCACCAGACTCCACAGTCCAGAAGGCCAGCCACCAGATTCCCCTCCTCTCCCCATCCCTCCTCACATATAACCTGGGGCTGGGGGTGGCAGGACACTGTTGGTAGGACCTGTGGAAGGTGTCCAACCAAAGTTCCTAGCACTTCTTTAAAATGTGGGCGCGCACAGCACATTCCGTTTTCCACTGTGAGTACTGCTTGGACAGGGAGGGCAGCGCTCGCCCCTTACTACGAACGAAACTAGCTCATGCCCGTGGCGGACTCGTTCACAATTCGGTAAGACGGCGGCGGGGCAGCGGCTCCTCATTCTCAGAGAAGGAGCCTTGGCTTTGGGTTCTGCTGTGCCGCCCACCTTTGCTGCAGCTGCGACCAGACATGTTACATGTCTTTACTCTTCCCAAGGCTTTGTGTGTGGCAGACACTCAAATGTCTTTTGATGGTTGTCACGTGACCCCATGTTCTTTGGCAGACAAGCACAAAAACCAGCTGGGACCAGAGGGCATCCTCCTTCCTCGGAGGGTCCATGGAGTTTGGGAGGATGTGTGAGAAGTGATAGGAAGAAGGGGATCCCCTCACAGCCAGTGACCCCCGCCCCATGTAAGCCCGGGCCACAGCAGGGGTGACAGATGTTGCTGTCAAAACACATGACCAGGAGTGTTGTAACACTGAGCTGACAGCGGACTTACTGAGACTGACATATGAGGTTCAAGTCATAAAATTTGGGAGGTTTTGTCTAACATGATCAAACTACATGCAATTTCTGCCAGGTTGTCGTTTCTCCGTACGTTGTTGGAGAGCATCTGATTCAGGTTATCCTGACAACTCGACTGGATTCTGAAGATTTTATGGCCTTCACACTCCAAGAAGCATGTATATCCAATTTGTAAATCAGTCCCAGTTGGTTATGTGAGAGGACTTCAAAACTCTGGTGGAAAACCCGGATTAAAGTGCCAGCTTATTTTGGTGTAAGACAATTTTGAAATCCGTGCATAGTTTTATCATCATACTCCTTCTCCATGGACTTTTCGAACACCATTCATGTTCCCGAGCACCACAGCCACGCCCTACGTTCTGGAGGCCAGGGGTGGCGATGAACGTCCAAGTTGGCTGTGACAAGGGTTTCCTGTACGTTACCTCTGAGGAGTAAGACCCAACTTGAGCATGGTTCACTGTGGAATTATAACACTCCCAGGATCTATCATTGTGTGCTCACTGCATACCGGGTACTTTTTAGATCCATTAATGGAGGTGTTTCCTGTAACCTTCCAACAGTCACATGACACTAGTGCGGAGGAGGAAACTGAGGCGCAGAGCTGGAGCGAATACAGTGACGAGGTAAATCATTGAGGCAGTGGCCGGAACAGAGATGGAGCTTGGCGCACCTGTTTTGAACGTCTGCTCTGAAGTTCTAGGGATGACAATTTATTTCTTCCTCTTTGCTGACTAGTGAGAGATAAATGACAATTAGACTTGCTACAAGAATCTCTCAGGTGTTCACGCATGGTTTAATTTCAATTTCACTCGGGGAGTCTAACTGTAAGACTTGTTCAGGGGACTCCATGCATAGCCCACGTAGTGAAACAAAATAAATAAGCTACATTTGCAAGAGTCAAAAATTGCTTTGCGTAGTAAAGCGTGACTTTAATAAGCTTTAAATGCTGCAATTGCAAAATTTACAATGGACGTTTTCTAATTGCTCCATTTCTACAGCTCACACCCTGGCAAAATTGTTAGGCCTTACTTTGGAGAAATGGCTGTCTGCAAATGGCCTGTACGTGATAAAAGGCATTTGTACCAATTATATGACAGCGTGGACACGGCATTCATCTACAAAATGAATTTTAAAGGGGAGGAAGAAAGAGAAAAAAATAATTTTGAGTAAATTCATGCAGTGACTGCCGAAAGTGTATCTGGGACCCGCAACAACAGGGCAATTCACATGTCATTCCTGGTCCCACTCTGCGCTTGTTCAATTTCCCCCCACAGTATCCTGCCCTCCCTGCAGACCTTATTTACATATAATAGTGGAAATTGACACGGAGGTGTGACTTAGAAAAAGCTACCCATCTGCATGCTGTGGGGAGCGGGGTGTTATTTACCAGGTTATTCAACCAAGCTGAGGAAAAAGCAGCCACCACACAGACTTAGAGCCCTGTGCAGCCCAGCTGTGACACTAATGGAGTGACAGAGCAGGCTGGGAGAACTGCAGAAGACAGCAAAAGCACCCTCCCAGATTCTCCCAGACAGGAAGGGAAAGCCCCCTAGCCTCCTACAAACATAAACAGAGAGCATTAAAAGCAGAATTCCTGAAACCAAATTCCAGACGTTCAACAAAAGAGAAGATACTGACAATTATGAGAAGCTAGAAATGCTGATTTTCAGGCAAGTTTGGGCTTTCTGTGTTGCTTATTTGCACCATTATGCATATTACGTATCCTACATGAGAAGTGCATGGATTCTGAGGCCACATCTCCGTTAACCAACTCCTGCTACACCAGATGCAGACAAATAGGAGCTGCAGAATGGGAGGCGCAGGTGCCTGAAGTGGCCTCCCCTTGGCCCTCCCCAAACAAGTTCTGCGACCTTCAACCTCCTATCAAAAACTCCCTCATCAGCCTCTTTTCTTTTCTTTTCTTTTTTTCTTTTCTTTTCTTTTCTTTTTTCTTTTCTTTTCTTTTCTTTTTTGTATCCTGTGTCAGATGTGGTTTTTTTGTTTTTGTTTTTGTTTTGTTTTGTTTTGTTTTGTTTTGTTTTTTACCTAGAATTCTAAATATTAAATGAGTTTATGATCCAAAAGCACTCTTCAAATTGTAAACCCATCTAAAACAGCCTGGCTCACAGGTTAGATGCCTGTTAGAGCCTCCTGGTGCCTAAATGATTTGGGGCCTTTTGATGGTTTGGGCTGATGGAACGGGTAGAAATATATCTGGCAAGCGAGAAGACCACGCATTTTTAGCGGCCAGCAGGTTGACTATTAGGTGTCGAATCGCGTCCCCTCAAAATTGACCCTTAATGGAAACAGGAACTGAAGGACTTCCTTAGTCCTCTTCTGCTGCTGTAACGATACCAGAAACGAGGGAGGCATGAACACAGCACAGCGCAGGGCCAGCCCTAGCCTAGCGGTTAAGGGACCTGGAAGCCACAGGGCCAACAGTGCCTCGCATCTGGCCCTGGTGGCTTGGAAAGTGTGCCAGGCACACGCATGTGCTCCTCACGTCCTGACAGTATGGAGAAATGGAGATGGGTGGCGGCGTGACACACCCCACTGGGAGTTTTCTCCTCTCACCGTCTTGCTTTCTCTCTCTGGTGAGCACATGTACCCTCTGGTAATAAAAACGAAACAAAACAGAAATCTATTTCTCCCAGATCTGGAGACAAAATGCTGACATCTGGTGAGGGCTTCTAACGGTGTCCTCATGTGACAAGGGGTAGAAGGGCGAGAAGGGACCACCTTCCTCCGCCAGCCTCGTTTTAAGGGCAGTCGTCCCCTCCCCAGGGGAGGGCCCGTGAGATAACCACCTCTTACTAGTTTCGCGTTGGCAACACCTGCATTTTGGAGGGGACACATTCAATCCATAACAGGGACTAATACAGTGACGGTGGCAGGATAAATGGGATGAGGGAGAAGAGGCCTAAGTGAGTTAAGCTCACAGACAGCAGCTGGCACTTACAGGCCTCAGTTTAGGACCAACTGGGAAGAGCAGAGGAGGTGATACTCCACCGAGAATAACAAAGAACGGGTGAAGTGGATGGATGCTCGCTGGAAATGCCTCCTTCTCACCACCTTTGCTTAAATGGAACTGGGCAAGGACTTCCTGTGCAAGGCAAGTTCTCCGAGGTAGCAATAGCCCATTGGCAAAGTTTCCTTCATCTCTTATAAGAAGCAGGCCCTGGGGCCTGCAGGTAGTATGGTAGTAAGGGCACTGGATTCCCACATAGCCGATCACAGTTCAAGTCCTGGACCTGGCAGTTTGCTTTCTCACTTTTCATCTCTCTCTTTCTATCTCTCTCTGGTCAAAATGATGATGATGATGATGATGATAAATAAAATGAAATAAATATTCTTTTTATTTTTAAAAAAAAAAAGAAGAGGAAGCAGACCCCATAGGGAAGAGAGAGGAAGGTAGGCAGGTGAAAGGACTAGGAATCTTCTAGCAGTCTATAGCAACCAGAAAAGCTGCCTCCACTGAGTTCCCAAAATGTCCGTGATCCACAGCAGCGACTCTACAATCCTCAAATGGGCTTCCGTGTGCCAGGATACCACTAGCTCTCACAGAATTCCCACTAGCGGGTGGATTTATCCAGATTCATTCATAGGTACACACACAGCTCATCTAGCACCAGGTCTGTGTTGGTTTTTCGAGAGTCTGGCGGGGTAGAGTCACCTGGATTCATAGCTAAGAATGAACCAGTGACTGGGCAGGACAGCTCAGGCCTGGGTAGGAAGGAGCCTGCCTGACAGTGCAGGGGCATCAGGCACAGGGGCAATGAGGGAACAGGCCCCTGTGGTGGGACTGGGAGCAGGCCAGGGTGGCGGGCACAGCACACTTCTGAACATGCAGTCAGTGGGCAGTGGGGTGACCATCACAGGGGATGGCGGGTCCCAGGAAGGAGCTCTGCTGGAGAGCAGATAGCAGGGTTCCTGTCACCCGAGCAGGGGTGTGAGAACACAAATGATGCAGCGAACAGCAGCAGTACTGGCGCTCAGGACCAAGCAGAATTCTAGTTGGCCAAACGGGTCAGGCCCAGTAGGCTGAGCTCCAGAGCATGGGATGCCAGAGCACAAAGCTCACACACCTCTGGCCACGGTCAGGCCGGGCTGGGGACGGGCAGCAACTAATGCCAGCCCACATGGGCATACATGGCCCCCGGTTTTGGGAAGTTAGGGGTTTCAGGGTCTTGGAAATACGCCCAGCCGCAAAGATAAAACCAATAACTTTATGTTGTTTTTTCAAATAATACAACAACAAAGTCATGTTGTTAGAAAAAACAGATAATAAACAAAAACATTAAGGAAGATTAGCCTGTATTTAGTCCCCTGAGTGGTATCCCTCATTAATGCCCTGATACATAAACTTCCAGATTTTTCTTATGCACATATATAGACACACACATGTATTTGTGAGTTTTACATATATACATATGCAAATTTTACCCCAAAAAAGTATTTATATGAACAGACTCTTTCATGATCAACTTTTTTACTTAGCGATATGTAATGCATATTTTCCCATTTCAATAAATATAGATCGATATCAGTATTTTAAATGGCTGGTATTTATTTCATGCATTTACCATAATGTGCTTTATAAATCTCCCATTCCTAGACATCAAAGTTTTTCCATTTTTTGAATTCATAAATGGTGCTGCAGGAAATATCCTTGTATGTTATTTCCTTAACCTAAATTCCTAAAAGCGAAATCATCAGATCTAAGCCCATTTTTAGTTGCTATATATTGCCAAACAACTCCCAGTAGCAGCTTGCACCCTCATGAATATTTATGTAACAGGTCTAGGATTCTCTCAAGAGCTTTAACACCTCAAGGGCATCTGTCATGCGGGATTTCACTTGTTCAGATCACACACAGGTGGGGAGGTCTCCGGCCATTCTAGGCTGTGTCCCCCACACCCAGTGAAATCTCAGTGTGACAGATCTGCAAATCAACAGACCTCAAGAACTATACAAATCATCGTGTTCATTTACACAGTTAACAATTCTCTTCTAATTCTCACTTTCATGTGAAAATCTTTTCTTGGTCACGTTTAATATGCCATTTAAATATGGCTTTTGTTTCTCACAGTATCTATCAATAAGCCACCAGGAAAAATCTAAAAAATCAGAAGAAAATTGCGTTACAAATAACATTTACTATGACCCTTATTATCTGATTGCACTTAAGCAGAACTCACAGCCCAGCCTTGTGCAAATGGAGCACTGAGTCGCAGTTACGAGGCGAGAAGCCGCACTTGGATTAGAACTGCGGGGCACGTCACTCACACAGACGTAGCCATGATTCGCAGTGGTGTCATCTAACACGCTCACGTGGCATGCCTGACAGCAAAATCCAGCTGATTGGGATTTTAGAGCGAAGGCTGCACTTGAAAAAAATAATAATAATAAAGAAACATCATAGATGTATCTAGACTTTCAAAAGGTACCTATTTCATAAAATCCCAAAGAATATGTGTTCCTGATAAGAATGGTTTCATCACAGTGGGGGGCTGGACAAGAACTGAAAAAGACTAGGACAGAGGAATGCAGACTGAACAAGAAAACCACCATGAAGTCCTTAAACTCCTTTCATCCATGTAGCTCTCACCCACAGGAAGCCTTCTTAAACCCTCTTAAAAAGAAAAACAAAAAGGAAAGAAAGAAGTGAGATAAGTCTAAGCTAGTATGTTCAGCTTTAGCACTTCAAGGGCATCATCTAAACTGGGTCTCACAGGGACCGGTGACAAAATACCAGGTAAGAGCTCTGGGGAGAGGAGTGGGAGGCTCTCACCCACTATTCCCCCAACCCTTTCTTGAATATTCACAATGCAGGTTCTCATTTTTAAGCCTATAAGAAGTCTTTTTGTTTAGAAAACTATCTTTAATTCAGTTTATCCCCTAATTATTCAAAACCTTTTTTCTAAATGAATACCTATCAAAGCCTCGCAGAACCCCAGTGGTTTCATGAGCCATGAACTGACCTAAATTAAACAATGGTTTATAATCAATGGTGTAATAGTAAACAGGTTCTCCTTTTAAAAGAAAAAAAAATAAAAACCCTGATTTGTTGTGTCTGCCAATTTCCACAGTGTAAATGTTCCCACTGAGGCTGATTTAAGGAAAGCTGTGTTTGACAACTAAGAAAAGTTTCAAGGCGTTGGTATAGGCTATTTTTTTTTTTAAGTTCAAGGTCCTTTCACCTGGGAAGCCAAACTTATGATCATAAATATAGCCATCAATATGATCATAAATGTAGTAAAAAACACATATTTGTCAACCTTTACAGAATTGGTGACCCATAGTTCTTGGAAAAGAACAAGATCAGATTAAATCTTTAGAGGATGATAAGTGAATTAATTTTCCCTGAAATAGTCTACTTCTTTCTCATGACTGTCTCAGGAATGAGAGCTTAGAGAATTAAAGAAAGGCAATAAAAATAATCTGGAAGATTAAAAGGGATTGTTTTAAGTAAAGTCTGGAAATAACAGAGTCTGAAATCAGAGTCTGGAAAAGCAAAGATAGGTTAAACTGAGGCCTACAAAGGCATTAAAGGTATATGAAAAGGGATAACATCTGAAAACTACAATTTTTCATCAATTCTTTGTGTGAGGTGGAGACACACACACACACACACACAAGCATGCACACCGCCTGCAGAGAATCTAACTTCTAGCAGTAGGGTGCTCTTGGGAGTGAGTACTTTTTCAGCCATACAAGGAAGAAGACAACACTTGAGGCAGAGAGAAGCCAAAAGAATCCCAGAGGTGAGAAAGAGCTTGATACATATTTATTTAAAAATAAATTAAAAAATAAACAATATCTCCTCACATTAAATTGGTTACATAACAAATGTGCACTCACAGCCTTGGGTCACCCACCTTGGACTGAATAAATAACAAAGGTGGTACCACTCCACCCATCCTATGGCAGAGACCACTAACAGTAGTCACCACCAACAATAGAACCCACAAGCTGAAGATGCTTCAGGGAAGGTCCTGCCTCTAAAGGGCACACAGAGAGCAAAGGATTAACTCCTCATTGATCAAACTATGGACAAAGAGGTATCAAATAGGTACACAGAAATAGAAAGGTGATGGCCCAACCAAAATGGCACTCCACGATGCTGGAAGCCAGGTGGAAAACCGGAGCTTTGGTTCCCAGGTTGATCTGAACACACTGGTGCATGTCTTCATGTGCCCATTCTCCTAGCTGGCTAGAAGACTGGAAGTAGACAGGATTGTGGCATGATGAGACCAGGTCAAGGGTGTCCTTCTCTCTGTCTGTTCCTGTCTCTCCATCTCTCTCTATTAAAAAAAAAAAGAATAAAATAAATGAACTTAAAGAAAAAAAGAAATAGAGATGCTAGAGTCCTACCCATTTGATTGTTGGATCAAACTCCATATTGTTTTCCACAATGGCTGGACCAATTTACATTTCCACCAACAGTGTAGGAGAGTTCCCCTTTCACCACAGCCCCACCAACACTTAACATCTTTTGTATTTTCAATCTTCGCCATTCTGACAAGGGTTAGGTGCCAAAAGGTCCCACTTCTAAAACTATGTGTTGAGGATGAAGTTCTTCCCAAACATAAGTCATTCCCTCTGCTCAGCTCCAAGACGGGAGTCCCACACTGACAGGCAGGGAGAGTGCCATTGCTCTGCCCCCTCCTTCCTAGTCTTTTGCCATCGTGCCAGGAAGGATGATACTGGAAGGGCGATATTAAGCATATAGAACCAGCCATCCATGGTCGAGACACACATTTAAAAGCATGTAGGCCCTGGTGTTCCCCCAAAGACCTAGTGGGAGAGACTGCCAGCATCTTGTCAATTTGCTGGGCCAGAGAAACTTGTACTCCTGGTCGTGGAGAATTTAAAAGTTAATATTTCTGAGATTAGTTTTCCTTCTATGGGCTTTCACTTGCCAGTTTCAAACTCTGGGGTCCTGTCCTAAGGGGTAGTAAACATCTAAAACACATCACACAGCTGTCTCGGTCTGTTCTGGGCTGCTATAATGAAAGACCTTAGACTGGGTAACTGATAAATAAAAGAAATTTAATTCTCACTATTCTGGAGGCCAAGAATCCCAGGATCAAGAAACCAGTGGGGGAAGGAGGCAGCAAGTGGCATGGTGCTTAAGGCACTGGACTCCCACGTGGCCACCAATAGTTCCAGTCCCAGACTCAGTGGCTTGAAAATCATCCCAAGCATGTGTGCATGTGTGTCTCAAATCCTGAGAGGAGAATGGAGGAGAAGGGGTTGTGGCATAGCCATCCCCCAGGGGGTGATTTCTCACTTTCTCTCTCACTGGCCAGTTTATATGTCCTATGGAGCCAGCAGGTTCGGAGCTTGGTGAAGTCTCCTTTCTCTTCGTCAGAGGCACCTCCTGCTCACCTCCCACCCAGGCAGCAGAGGAGAAGAGCAGAAGGGACAGGCTGCTCTCTGAAGCTCAGTTATAAAAGTATAAATCCCATTCTTGAGGGGTAGAGCCCTCACATTTAATCACTTCCCAAAAGGTCCCACTTCTTTTTTTTTTTTTTCTTAATTGATATGTGCTTTTTCTCTGACAAATACATGTACCCACTGGAAATAAAAAAATAAGTTGAATTTAATTTTTTTAATTTTATTTGTATTATTCTTATTATTTTTTAAACATTTGGTCACTATACATCATTAGGTTTATAAAGAGAATTTACTCAGATTGAAATACTTCTCAGACCAGTCCAATTGAAAGTATTATACATGTTACCACTAACAGGTAGTAAACCATTTCTGTGTCCCACAAATGTCATACCTCTCTATTTTTTCTCCCTGATTTCCTTCTCTATACTCTTCTCTTCTCCCACCCCCTTCCACACTGTCTTCAGCATCCATAACTATTTTCACTGCTTTTATGTCCTCCAATCTTTCAATCTCTACCATGGAGTGTGGCAATTTGTATAAATTAAGTGGAGACATACAATGTCTTTCTTTCATAGTCTGACTTGCTTCACTCAGCAATAAATCTTCCATATTTGACCACTTTCTATCAAATGCCAGGGTCTCATTGTCTTTTATGACTGGATATTATTCCATAGAATATATGTGCCACACTTTTTTAATCCATTCACCTGTTGGTGGACATTTGAGTTAGTCCCATGTGTTAGCAATCATAAATAATTCCCCAATAAATAAAAATGTGCAAGCGCTTTTCTGACTGAGCATTCTCCTGTCCTTTGGGTTGATACCCAGAAGTGGGACTGCTGGATCAAATGGTAGTTCTACTTGTAGATCTTTGAGGAACCTCCATATTGTTCTCCACAGTGCCTGGACCAGTTTACATTTCCACCAACAGTGTAGGAGAGGTCCCCTTTCACCACAACTCCGCCAACATTTACCATTTTTCGTACTTTTAATCTTTGCCGTTTCGACAGGGGTTAGGTCCCACTTCTAATACTATGTGTTGGGGATGAAGTCTTCACAAGAATTTTGGAGGGACACAAACATGCCATAGCAATATTTTTTCCCTAACAAATGTGTAACCATGGCGTAATTGGGAATGATCAGACAGGATGGCCTTCTTATTTGAGGAACAAAACAACTCTGAACTTGTGCTACTTCGAATCAGAAATGAGAGATCTAAGTTATCAGGAGCTGCCCGATGAGACTGACACGGTTTCACGGGTCACATAGCACTGAGCTGCAGCGAGCCTCCAGGGACCCAGCCACTAAGTACACAAGATGTTCATGCACCACAATTAGGATGAAATGAGCATATGGCAAAAGAAATCTGCTCACAGACTAAAAATGAGAACTAATATTGTAGGGAAAATGGCACAAATTAGGCAGAGAGTTATGTGTGGGTCTGTGGACAGAGCGTTACCAGCCTGGGGAACTAGCACTGGGGACCGGGCGTGGCAGGAAAGCGCTGAAATGAGCTGTGTGCAGGAAGTTCAGAACTCGCTTGACTTCTGCTGCAACCACATTCCAATGGTCCTGCTCCCTGGTGAGGTTCACGTCTCCTGCAATGATGTAGCAAACAAAGTGGCTTGGCTGAAAGATACCTCACAGAGAAGGAATTGGCAGCCAGTTTAATATGGCATCTTAAATTATATTTTCATTGCTCTGGCTGCAGAGAGGATAACCTGGAAAGGCCCCACATACCGACAAGTGGGTCACAGAATCTGACGGTTCATGGGCACCCCCTAATGAGAAGCAGAATAGTGGCACAACAAGCCCTCATTATTTATTCATCTATTTTTGAAAGAGATTTTTGCTATAGGGCACTTGTGCTTGCTGGAGAGACAGAAAGCAAGAAGTCACTCCTCAGGGTGGATGGCCATATTGCAATCCCTTCTCCTCTTCTGGGATTTTGAGCGGGCGTGCATGCACATGCCCAGCATGAGTTTTAAGCCACCAGGTCCAAGACTCAAATCATGGTCGAACACATGGGAGTCCATGCCTTAACAACTATGCCCCTGCTGGCTCCCCAACCCTCGTTTATTAAATTCAGGCTTAAATACTTTACAAAAGACACCCTTTATTCCTTAAATATTTGTAGTAATCAAACTGGCCAGAAATGTACTTTTGACACCAGTTACCATAAGCTTTGATCCCTTGTTGGGTTGTCCAGGGCGCTCTAGACTCAGACATCTGCACTCAGTCATCCTGGCTTTAGCTAAGGGGACCTCGTTACTACATTTGATGCTCTTTTGGTCTAGTTTTTCCCCACAAAGAAATTTTATTTAGTGGTGTCAGCTGCCGTTCCAAGCTCTTGACAATCACAATACATATTTACATCACTAGCCATAGGAAGACAGAACTCAACGCAAACCTAATATTACTATCCAGAAAGTTCTTACAGTAACTACTCTCCAAAGTCTGGCCCCCCAATTAACCTCAGCTCTCAACACTCATGTCCTTTTGCAGCCTCTCCCTCGCCTTGGCTGAGGTATAGCCAATAAACTGTGAAGAAGGCAACATTGCTGACTTCTAAGCAGAGCGTAAGCTTCTGCGTCTGTCTTTTTTTTTTTTTTTTTTTTGTTTTGTTTTGTTTTTTGGGAGAGGTTTTTGCTGTAGGGCGCGTGCGCTCGCCAGACAGACAGAGAGAGACAGAGAGACAGAAAGCGAGAAATCACCCCCCAGGGGGGATGGTCACGCCGCAATCCCTTCTCCTCCATTCTCCTCTCGGGATCCCGGGCACGCACGCACACGCACCCGGCGTGAGTTTAAGCCGCCGGGTCCGGGACGCGAACCGCGGTCAGCTACGTGGGAGTCCAGCGACATAGCCATTACACTAACTGCTGGTCCCTCTGCGTCTGTCTTTTGAAAGACGTGTTCTGGAGAAAGCCAGATGCCATGTACGAAGTCCGAATATTTGGTGCCACCATTCCGTGAGGAAGCCCAAGCAAGCATGTAAAGAAGCATTGTAGAGAGAGGCCCGGGCGACTGCAGCCATCGAGCCATCCAGCCATCCTAGCTCCTAGCTGGGTGCCAGACATATGCATGATGGAGCCGTCTGGACCCCACCCCAGCCAAGCTTTCAGGTAAGTTCCAGTTCTAGTCACCATCTGACACAGGCATGTGAGAGACTCCAAGAGAGAACTTCCAGCTAGACTTGGCCGAGTTGCAGATCTGGGAGGCACAAGCACCTGCTGTGGTTTTATACCTCGACATTGTGCGGCGAGACCATGCAGGGCCAGCACAGCCCTCCCGTTTCAAATCCAAGGTCTGAGCACTGTCTTGGGCTTCAGAGACGAGTGCATTTGCTCCCTGCACTGAGTGTCTGTTCAGGATGGATCAAGGTGTAGGCAGGTGGGCGTGCCATGCCGTGAAAGGCAGACAGTGCAGGAAATGGGACCATATGGGCTGCCGCCATTTCCCAAGTGACTGGACAAAACCCATCTGTGACCACAGCTCTCCTGCACCCTCCTAAGTTTACACAAGTTTCCCCTTTGCCCAGAGCATGTTCCTCTAAAATCGAGCCCAAAACTTCTTACTCATTATTTAGGTTGCAACATCAAGGCTCCCTCCCCTAAGAATCCTTCCCTGCCCGGAGATGGCAGGTTCTCGGAGCCCTGTGTGCCCCTCTGCACACCTCAGGGTAGCCCTGCCACCCGCAGGCCAGGACTTGCTGGCTCCTTTATCTCCCCTACATGGGCCCCTTGCAGGCAGCGATGGCTTCGCCTGGTAGGTCCTATGACAAGATACCCCAGACTACGTGGCATAATCGGCAGGAATTTATTTTTCACAATTACGGGGTCCAGAAGTCAAAATCAAGGGGCCACAGGCTGGGCTCCTCTGAAGCTGAGGCGGTGAGGATGGACGGGTCCGGGCCAGGACCCAGCCTCAGTTGGTAAGCAGTGTCCTCACGTCATCATTCTCCCACGTGGGTCTGTGTCCAAATTTTCTCCTCTTAGAAAGACAACAGTCTTACTAGATTAGGGCTGAGTTTTGACCTCATTTGAATTGAATTATCTCTTTAAAGACTGCCTCCAAATACAGTCAAACTCTGGGGTCCTGGGGCTGGGGCTCCACCATACAAGCTGTGTTCGAGGAGACCCGATCTAGCCTCAGCAGTCTCACCGCTCCCTGTGCTCCTCACGTGAACGAGTAGATGCTCCAGAAAAAGGATGAGAAGGGAGGGAAGGCCACGAGGGAAGGGGGGAAGAGCAAATGAGAGGAGAGCAACAGAGAGCTGGGGGGGTGGGGGTAGGGATGGTGCGGTAGGGAAGAGTCTCCGTTAGCATTCCCGATGACTCAGAGATGGCCTCTGGTGTCAGCCTAACCTGGACGAATACGACAAACAAGATGACAACAGTGCCGTGGAGCAATGGATGAGTGGGGCAAAAAGAGTGTCGGCAGGATATGAACCCAGGGATTCAAAGACAGTGTGCGCGGGAGAAAGGGCGGGTCAGAGGTGCCAAGAACTCGGAGACACGGAGTTCTCAGTACAAGGACAAGCACCGCTTCAAAGGTTTCCGAGAGGCTCAGCCTGGTGGTTCCGTGGGCAGCAACCTGAGCTGCAGTGCTGGAGACCACATGGCCAACTGTGGGTTCAAATCCCCAGGTGGGCTTAAAAATATGTCGAGCATGGAAGGGCAATTGTGGTGCAATGAGACCCTGTGGAAAGCGTTTCTCTCTCTTTAAATCTCTCTCTCCCTCTCCCTTTCTCTCTCTCTTCTCTTATGCATGCATGTGCTCTGTATCATGAAAACATAAATGAACCTTAAATAAAATGTTGTCAGAGAAAAGATAAAATCTAATCTTCCTCCTTTGATTACCAGACTAGAAAACATTAGTAGAATAAGTGAACAAGAAGTGGAGAAAGGAAATAAGTGAACTACGCTGTGACTCAAAATAATGGAATTTTCTGTGAGCACCAAAATGGAGACATCTGTACAAACAGACACA